>BLAL01000015.1:0-40241 GCA_015698045.1 Rhizophagus clarus | reverse complement strand
TAAAACATGTTTTGACATATACATATAATAATACCGTATATATTTTTATTTATTTATTACGAACAGATAATGTTTTTTTATAAATCTGATAAAATAGGAAATAAAAAAAACTCTCGTAAAATAAACTAAATTCTATTATGAAAAAATCAAATTAACTGCTGGCCATCTCCGGTGCTGCATCTGGTGCTGGTGCTGCATCTCCATCCTCATTATCATCCTCTTTTTCGTTATTTTCGTGATCCTCTGATTTTCATAATCACCATCCTTTTTTCTGTCAATATCCATCTCGTCATCATCCTCGTCATCATCGTGATTTCCACCATTATCCTCGACTGGTGCTTGTGCTGCATCTCCATCTGGTGCTTTTTCCATCCTCATTATCATCCTCTTCTTCGTTATTTTCGTGATCCTCTGACTTTTCATAATTATTATCATCCTCTTTAAAGCAAATTGAAACGAGGATCCCGAATTAGGAACCCGCCTATAATGTAGGTCAAATTCCTTGTCGGCCACTGAATTCCTTTTGTTAGTTTTATCAAAAAAATCTGTATCATTATTTATTAGGAATTCTCTTGTGATAAAATTCATGTAATTCTATCACATTCCACTGCCCTTTCAGGGCATTTAAGATTTTGTTGATCCTTCAGCCCGCCATCACTTCCTTTGCGAGTGCCTTTCTTCTTAATTTATCTTTTTTTTTTCCTTCCAATTCTGAGGCTTCCTTAACCCTCTTATCATCATCTTTTAAGGAAGGTATTTTGTCTACAACTTGTTTATAACGGTCGTAAAGATCTGCTAAAACACTATACCATCTTAATCTTGATCTGCAAGCAATTTCCTCGCTGACCCTTAATCTTGTGCAGGCTGTGGCTGCATACAAAATATAATCTGTAGCAGCCTCAAAATGCCGCATAAGTTGGCATCATGTTTATCTTGGATGAGCATTGGTGCTGGAGGAGGATTCAACGGAATGAAGTAATCGGACACCTCTTCATGTTCAGTTGCAATATAATCAACATATTGTTCAAAGTAACTTGTATTTGGTTTATCATAAACTGAATCAATAGTCGAAATATGATGCTCTTTTTTCGTGGCGAGATTTCCCCATTCTTCTAATTTCTCATCATGTTCATCCTCTGCTTTTAGCTTTAAATACTCGCAAATTTTTGCACTCCATTCGTAACGATTCGGGTTCTTAAAAAAATATTAATATTTAATTGATTTATTCTGTTTTGATATAAAAATAATAATAAACACTTACAATTTTTTTGTCCCGCACAGGGACATCTTTTGGAGGAAGGTAATGAAAGTATTGAAGACTTTCATTTATTGGCCCGTATTGAACTATTTAACTTTTCATTTACGGATTTCTTACTAGCTGTTTTTTTGAGCGATTTTTTGTTATTTCTGAGTAACTCTCAATTTGGGCAGACGATAAGGATGTTTCTGCATCATTAATTTGTGAGTTAATGAGCATTCGCTTCTCTTCATTTATTTTCTAATTATATTATTTGGAGTGACTGAATTACAATAATAAACTGGTATCTTAAAAGAATTCTGATGAATTTCATTCCCAAGTTCAATTCTATCATCCTCGTACAATACCTGTTTCACTTGAGTTGGGGGAATTTTAGTTATTGTGTCTGGATTTTGAATCCATTCCACAACAAATTTGTCCTTTGTAATTACCACCGTATCAACTTCGGGTGGTAATATTAGGGACGCAGAGGACACTAAGTTTGTAAAAGAAGCGCGTTTGTTAAATAGTTCTTTTCTATCATTCAATGTATCTAATTTTATTTTTTTTATTGTCGAATGAATCCTCGTCCCAATTAAATTGTTCATGAAGCCTTTCATCTAAATTGTAAGACTCATGCTTCCTTTTTCTTTTTGATGATACAATTGATGATTGAGACATTTTTGATGAAGAAGATAAAGAGTAAATTTATGTTTTGTTCACAAAATGGTAGTAACAAATGATTATTGCTTGATACATGATTTCCAAGAGAAATAACTTATATTTATATTTTTTGAACTCTCAAGTTTTTATTTTTTAGATATTTTATAATTATGCATTTATGTTATATTTTACAATGTATAGTTTATAGATAATTGTTAAATCTCAATTAATTTGATGTATAAACGTGGACTAAATAAATTGATTTAATGAGCGATGTAAATGTTCTTATCGCTAAAAACCAGATCATTGATCTCCCGCATCTTTCTTTGCATATACGTAAATTAAAATAAATCCAGTACAATGATTTCTATTTTTGGAATTACGCAAGAAAATGATTAAGAGCGCGGAAAATAATTCATTGTTAAATCAAAGTGATCAAATTAAATTACATCCGATTTTGGATATGTAGGGAAATAATTAACAGTACAATAGTTTCTATCTTTGGAATTACGCAGGAGAGCACATCCAGTACAATGGTTTCTATTTTTGAAATTGCGCAGAAAAATAATTCATTGATCAATCAACGTAATTAAAATAAATTACATGTTAAGGAATTACGAGACACCGCTTCAGACCAGCATAATTAATATATTTTATTTGAAGGTGAAACTAATATCATGAAGAGAGAAAAAAAAAGTATAAAGAATTATAACAAAGTATAAATGAACCTGCATATACCTACGCATCTATCTGTACTTATTTATTACTTCAATAAATTGGTTACCAAATTTATACAGTTTTGTGGACATATGTAATAAAACATTACACATTACCATATATAATATATTTCTTCTTCTACAAGACTACAAGTCTTCAAAAATGATCACAAAGAATTAATATATATACTTTAATTAGATATAAATCAATAAATTTTTTACGGTTCCATCAGGAGTCTCAAAGAATTTATTAGATATCTATCTATCCGGAATCATCAGAAAAAAAGAATTACATTGTTACAATTCCTTTTTTGAATTCTGATAATTAAGTAGGATTCTGGTCTGTATAAATTCATGTGCACAATGTGCACGTGTACACATTACTAGTTACACTAGTTACAATGCCATATGTTTGGAGAAGGACCTGACTAATTTTGGCTGTTATTCAGCTGGATAATTTCTAAAATTGTTTTCTGACCACGACACTACCACGACTAATAAATTTCCATTATTTTTTTTAAAAAAAAAACTTTTAAATTTTTGATTTTTAAAAAAATGGGCAAACCATCCTTGTTTTCCAGAAAAACATCTCGTAAACGGCAGCTTAAAAGACGACAACGTCATAAATTACGGAAAGAAATTGAAATCGGTGATGTTCAAATACAACTTATCGATTATAAGAAAGATGTTGAAGCATCAAAAGAGAAAGCAATTGAACGAATGAATCAATTGTGTCGGGAAAATGAAAACTTATTAAAATGGATAGACGTGTATGCAAAACAAATCAAAATTCAAAAGAAAAGAAATTATGATCTTGAACTGAAACTTTACGCACAGCACGCACAGCAATCATCATCGTCGTCGTCATCATCATCACAGTCTCAATCTTTGTCACAACCTTCATTCAAAAATTTGGATGAATACTTTAAATGGGAAAATAATCAAAAATAATCAATAATGTTTTTGATTTTTATTTTCTTTGTATTCTTTCTTTATATTCTTTCAATAAATATTATAAAAAAACCCTAGGTCTAGATTATATAATGATACTACTACCAATGTTAATTTTTTTTTTTGAAATAAAAATATTTGGAAGGTATTTTCGTGATGAGAATTTAGCTCTATCGTGGGAAATATCAGCCCTATAGAATATCATCGCAATCGTCATGCAGTTTAATGAGCTAAACGGAACATACATTAATTAAGGAATTAATGACTGAACAATAATTATATCATTGGTCGCGCCCGTGTAATTTTATTAAACTTTACGCTGATTTCGGACTGGAACCAAAGGCTAAATTGCAGTGTATAATTCAATGTAAAGTTTCTTTATCATAAAAAGAATTTATTTATAAAAAATACTAGAAAACATAATAATGTAAAAATTAAAACTAATCTCCATAGACCCAACCCAAATTTAAATCTAATATTTAAATTATCATAATTCCTTTCAAGAGCTTGAAAGTCCTTCCATAATTTTTCATACCATTCTCTTGGTATGAAATTATTATCCTGATTACTAATATACACGTTATTAATTAAGTTAGCAAGGGCTTCGTCCAAATTCTGATTTTGTTTCTAATGAAATTAATTTAAGTTAATTTAACAATAATTATATTATATTTTATTATGTCATTGATAATTACCGATTGTTGTCCTTGCTGTTGGCGATGCACTTTGCGACTAAAATATATTGTACGATTTTTTTTTCTCGAGGGAGAGGTCATATTAAAAATTTCATTAGTTGTAGCCGGATGCAGGGGCGGTTTATTTATACGGCTATAATATGTGTAAGTTGATTGATAATCTTGAAATTGGGTCAATTTCTAAATTTGTTAATAAATCACGAATTTTTAATGCTAGAATTCACATCATTGTAAAAAAATAATTTATATAAATATATCAAAAAAATTATTCTTTTCTCGATTAATTATGAATAATGGTCATCCTAACGGCGTTATACAACTGGTAGAATAGAGAACTGGAAGCACTTCGTGGCCACAGTTTGTGAAAGTTTTCAGTCAGGTACCCAGACCTGATATACGAAGGACGGCCTACTGTGAACGTCCTTCTCTATTCGGCCCTCCTGAATAAGGCGTTGTATAACTGATAGTTATTTGTAATTATTTTTTGGGTTGCGTTGGTACTGACGTCCTCGTCGTGCAACTTGGATATCAATATAATTATTGATAGCGAACAAGTACCAGTTAATTATAATATGTTTTAAATTTTTAATTATTTCTTGCATATAGAGTTAAAAAAATTTTTTACATACATTTATATGATAACATAATAAATAAATAAATAAATCTCTTTTTTATAAATCACTTATTAAATATATATTATTTTATAATAATGGAGTTGTTACTATTTGCTTATGAAAAAAATAATTATTATATTATTGAAAAGGGTTCTCTAATATATTATTCAATTATTATTATTATTTTTTTTCTTCTTTACCATGACCACCATTATGACGGCTAAAAATTATTTCAATATTTATTTGTCGTTAGAACTAAATTTAAAATATATATTTGTTTACAAAATATTCATTTGACTTATCAAACTGGGGTACTATATGTACAATATTTTGTATAGCCTCAATATCGATAAAATTATAGATTTCTGTAAGTTCTAGTAAAGGGCATCCATAAAGATATGGATGACTTTCAGATTTGAAGTCATACCATTGAATTAATGCGAGATTTAACAGATCTTCAAAATCTATCCTTGCTATTAACAAAATCTTCAAAAATATTTTAATTTAGTAACGTCATTTAAATAATTTGTACCAATAAATTAAATAATTACCTGCTCATAACAAATGCCTTGATCAGAAGCATAATCAAATAATTCATCAGAGTCCATGCGAATCGACACATTACTAAACCAAGGTTTGCCGTAATAACTATTAGTTGCACGTATTATTGCACCATTTTCTATTATAACTGATCCGTATATAGTCACTTTGCCTTTATCTGCAATATTTTTGTGATCTATATACAGATTTAAACATTCAGAAAAATTTTCAAATCCAGATTTCATTCTGTTATCTATATTAGAATTTTCCGCCTGTTCTACAAAGAAATCGTGCGCATCTTTTAGCAAAAATTCAAAATGTTTAGCCGCGAATTTAAATGTACGGGGGGGGGGTGATTGCTAAATTTGGTGTTCGATGGGTTATATTTATTATTGATCGCTGTCGAATCTATAAAAAATTTAATCAATTAAAAATCTTCATTGTAGTATAAGTACGTAATTTTATAATACTTACTATTTGCATTAATTGTATCTCTATATTTTTTTTATTACTTAATCGGTATGGATTTTTGACATATTCTTTGTGAAGACTTTCGTAAGTCTCCGTAGTGTATCCATTAACTGCACCAAAAGATCGAATCAAATCAACTATATGGTATACCCACGAATGCAGTTTTGGTAATTTCAGTCCCGAGGGGGACATATGTTGGAGAGTTTTGACGAACATTTGAGACCATTCATTTATCGATTCCTGAAATTTGATCAAATCACTTTCTTTAAAATTTTCATATCGACTAATTGCATACATTTCATTCCAAGCTTCGTAAAGTTTTGTCAGATCTTCATTCTTTACAAAATTTTCAATATTCTCATTATTTTCATATAAATTATCCACCACAAAAATCATTATTTTCATCAGATTGCGATATTCATTGGCTGTTAGTCTGGCTAATGTTTGTATTCCATTTGTAAAGATCTTTAACCCAGGAAATCTTGGTATTTTGGCTAATCGATAATCTATTTCATCTACTAAAGATTTTCCACATTGTTCCTCTAAAAGTTTCTTCGTATAATCGATTTGATAATGGAAAAGACCTAAATCGAGATGATGTAATCTATCGGGCACTGTGGCTTGATAGATATTTACATTACTTAAAATAAATTAATAAGTAATATATTAATAAGATAAATAAATACCGGTATAACAAATATTGCGTAAACTTACGGTAATTTCCAAAAAAAATTATATATATTTTCAATGCTAACAGAATTTACTGTGCCTTGATTAAAATGTTCCTGCATATTAAGGTGAGTTCGCGTTGTTATATCATCAAAATTGTAAATTAAGATCAGCAAGATTGTCTCTTGCGACCAGACAAAAATGACAAGGATGGTTTGACATTGATGATTTATACGTAAGACAATACGTTGCAGCTTCCGGCCAGTCAGAAATTATAATTGAAATCTGAGGATGGAACCAAATAGTTTCGTTATTCAAAGTTAGATCAATACCCTTTTTATTTAATTTTAATAGAGAATCTAGTAACTTTTCTAAGGATCTATGAAAGCACTCTCGGACAGCTTTCTTAAATGTTTCAGACTTTCTCTCAGTATTATCTTTAGATTTTAGGATTGGCAAGTATCCTAATAATTGTTTTGCATCTTGTTTGTTGCGCCTCCAATTTTTAATATTACCAATTGACAAGTAAATTGGATGAAGTTGACTTTTCCCCAGTGTGTCAACATTTGTAGCGTCTGAATACAATATTAAAGATAAAAGCTTGGCACCAATTGGCAAGAGTGCTTCTGTATTTTCCCACCATGTTCCAGTATTCTGTTCACCATACACCCTTTCTTCATTATGCTTTAAGTTAATAATGATTAGTATATATTCTACATTTTTAAGTTATATGAAAGTACTAGTATATAAATAATTACCTTAACTTTTTCAAAAGTTAGCGCAAAATTTTGTGATATGTCAGGAATTGACAATATATTTTTTATACAATTTATTATAGACCGATGATAAAGAAAATACTCATTATTTTTATAATTTATTACACAAGTTTTAGTATACTTTAAACTTGGTAGATTCATATTATTCATAAATTTATGACCTTGTTCGATAGATTTTGGAAGAGGGGATTTATTTAAATTTGCATGTTTGTTAAAAAATTTAATTATAGCATTGCCTGTCACATTGCTAAGTTTATGTTTTGTAACCAATGACATTAAATCACCATATGCTTCATTTGGATACGTTGCATTAATTTCTGGTTCGAATTCTTCCTCATTTAATTCTGAGTAAGAATCTTCGGGTTCTTCACTTGGTTCTGAATCAAAATCTCCCAAGATATTTTCATCGACATTTTCATTTTGATCAATTTCATCGGTCTCCGAAATTGACATCTTACTTTGAAAACTCTGATCATTTATTTCTGAGTCAATACTTTCATTATCAGAAAAGTCTTCATTTAAATTTTCATGGACCATCTAAATTTAGTATAAAATTAGGAATTATGTTTAAAGAAAAATTTAAATAATTTCTGTTTCTTACCTCAATATCATTATCATTACTTTCACTATCGCTATTATTATTAGTAGATGGTATACAATGATTTTTATGTTGAGTATATGCAGACCTTGTGCTAAAATATCTTGGACAAAATGGGCATTTGAAAGACATTTTGAGAGTATTTTGTTTACTTGAATTTAAACTTTATCGCTTTTTTATGTCGAATTTAAACTTTACAATAAAAAATTTCTCTCGCTTTCGTCAATTTATAAAAATTTACCTCTTGTGACGTATTTCAAATGAATCAAAAAATTGCGCCAATTCACGATAATCAATGTTTCAAAACTATTTTCAAAATTCGAAACGTTTCACTCATGTTTCGTTCAATATAAGCCGAAACTATCTTTGAAACTTCTGAATCTAATATTTGTAAATCATTTTAGACGCGGTGTTTCCGCCCAAAACACACCTACGGTTTGTCATTTACAGAACATTACAGGTTTTGAGGAATAATGTTTACAGTGCTGCAACTAAAAAAAAGCAATAAAACTCGATTGTCCCCTCGATATAATACAAGTGTCATTTTTTTACTACCAAATGCAAATAATACATAAAATTTCCTTATTAAAAAATTTTATCCGTCTCTTTACCATTGTATGTGGATGATATTTATAATTACACTATAAATAAAGCTGATAATATTAAAAAATCTTTATTTATTATGACATTTCGTGGCATTTTATCACCTTCAATGCGAAAAAATTTTTATTTTATTTACATCTGCCCATCCTTTGGTTCCAGTCTGGAATCAGCGTAAAATTTAATAAAATTACACGGGCGTGACAACAACGACACATAATGACATGCAATTAATTCCTGTGATATCTAATTAATTAATGTAAGCCTTTGGTTCCAGTCCAGAATCAGCGTAAAATTTAATAAAATTACACGGGCGCGACAACAATGACATAAATTGTTCAGCAATTAATTCCTGTAATATCTTCTTTTAAAGTGATTAACAATATTTAATTTTCGAATGGTTACTTTATCAACATAAAGAAAAGGAAGACACAAATTTTCTTTCATCATAGGAAATGAAAAAAAATACTAAATTGGAGTGTTAGAGTAGTAGTCTGTAACCCGTTATTACCTGGGTTTGTAATTGACTATCAGAATGGGTTTCGTAACGTTATTGTATTCATTGGATGGTTTGACTTTAATAAAAATAGTAATCAAAATAATAAATGACTTATAGAATTCAACTATGCACCACTGCGTAATCTAATTCAAATTTAGTAATTATCATATTACTAATGGATATACAACGGATATAATAAGTTAACGTAACTAATATCTGATTTTTTGCAGGGACTGACGCAAAACCTTACGAGATCAGTTTCATGAAAATATTCGGATCTAGTGGGCTTAGACATCAAAATTAAATCAATGAAAAAATATAAGTTTCAGGTCTTCTTTCTTTATTCTATGTTTCACTTCATGGTTTTTTTTTTCTTTTATTTTTTTCAAAATTATTATTTTAGCTTTTTGTATGAAAATATGCAAGACATTTCACACTCCTTTACGTTTTTTGCAAAAAAAATATGCTAAATTTCCTTTTTTTACACGAAAAAAAAAGAATCACGGTTTTTTTAACACTCTCTTTATTAATATTGTAGGTATATCAGCCTTTGTACAACGATCCGCACACATACTAACAGTAACTTCTATCTATTAGACTTCATCCTTTCGAAAATTTTTGGAATCCCGGAGGCTACAAGGATAATGTGAATTGACTTGGATTTTTTACTTCTTTTATCAAATGATCTCTTTTCTTTCCTGAATTTTTGTGTAAAATTATGTAAGTCAATATCTTCTAGTGACATTTCACACCTCTTTGCATTCTTTACAAAATGAATATAATGCTAAATTTCCTTTTTTTTTACAAAAAAAAAGAATTGCCCCATCTAGTATATTGTTCGCTTATATCAACCCTTTGCATTTTTCGCACGATTTGTCGCAAAAAAAAGAATACCCACCCCTTTGCATTTTTCAATAAGCGATGCATGATTTACCCCTTTGCATTTTTCAATAATCGATGCGCGATTTGCCGCAAAAAAAAGAAAGAATACCCACCCCTTTCGTATTTTTCAAAAAGTGATGCCGGTTTGCCATAAAAAAAAAAAAATAAACTTTTGCGAATGCGGCAAGTATTAAATCTAAGCTTATAAAAATATTTATAAATACTTTGTTGTTCTCTTCTTCAACCGGTAATTCTAACTCAGTTCGTTAAACTTGGTTTTAATTAAGTTCTTCCCACTATCCTCAAATTATCTATTTACAATGAATAAAGCTAATTATATTGAATCTAGCAGTTCGAAAAAAACCAAGCGTCTGGTTGATGTTAACAAACGAAAAAGAATCGATGAAGGCGAAGCTTCTGATGGTATGATTCGAATATATATTATTTGTTATATGTAAAGAAAAATAATGGTTAATTATATATTCTACTGCTATATAGAATCCAGCTCAAAATCAAAAAAAAACAAGTATCCTGAAGTTCCTGAAGCCAGCTCAAAATCAAAAAAAAAAGTGTCCTGAAGTTCCTGATGGTATGTATTCGAATATGTATATGTAAAGAAAAATAATGATTAATTATATATTCTGCTGTTATATAGAAACGACTTTGGAGAAGATCTTGCGTCAAAATAATAAGATCATTTCGAAACTCGAAACTATTATTTCAAATCAAAAGTCTTTAGAAGCAAGAGTAACAAAGATAGAGGAAGCATGTAATAACGGCGTAAATAACGACACAGAATTTATAAAAGTAAGACTCGATATAAAAATTTGACCTAAAAATCAGTGAATTAAACAATCACTTTATATGTACATCATTTTACAGAATGTAATCAAAGACATTGCTCCTAAATTGCTCGAAACTTCAATATATCTGAATTCGGATGATTTTCAAGAAGCCACTAGGACATTTATAAATAAAAACCATAAAGAATTTATGAACAAATTCAAAAGACCCGATAATTGGGTGATTTATTACGAAAATAATATATCCCACGTAAGTATCGCGCAATTTTACGATTTTATATTAACACATTGAAAATTAATTAATTTTTTCTTATAGCTTTTGGAAAAACATCGAAGTGTTCGAGGTGTTTTAACTGGTAATATAAAGAACGTGATGTCCGTCACTTTTCGAGAACTCCAACTCCCTCCCATTCCTACAACTAGCAGAGAAACCATCATCAAAGAATGGAAGAATGAACCGGCCGTTAAATTATGTTACGATAAATTATTTAAAAAAATAAATAGTTCAGGCGAGACATATATATCAACAATAATAAGAAAGTTGGGTAAAGGAAAAAAATCAGTATCACAGACGCAAATTGCTTTCGCAATTAGCACATGTGAACTAATTTTAAACCCAGAAAATTCGGATATTCACGTTAATGAAATAGTAATCAAGCCGTTTCTTATAAAAAATTTGGTAAGTATTTGAAATCTGCATAAATAGTATAAATAGTATATAATATTAAAATTTTTTTTTTTTTAATAGAAAAAATTAGAGAAAATGAAGATTTTTATCTTTATGAAGAAAGTGACGAGAGAGATGAAGAGAATGAAAAAGAAAGAGATGAGAGAGATGAATAAGAAAAAGAAAGAGACGAGAGAGAGGAAGAGAAAGAAGAGGGAAATGTAGGAGAAGAAGAGGAGGATTATGAAGGGACATTTAGCTATCAAAGTAGCTCGGATGAACAATTGAAGGAAAGTATGAGAAAATTAAGAAAAGTATACGGCAAAAAAAAATAAAATATAAATAAAACTTTTTTACAGTATTATTAAACCGATATCAATTAATGTCAATTCCAAACAAATATGGTCCATCTTCTCTCCAAAATAATGTCTGCTATTGATAAATATAGTGATAAATACAGTCCACTCGCTTTTGTAGGGTTTGGCATCATTATAAGAAAATTCGCTAACATGATATAAAAAATTGGTATAACATGGAAAAATTTGGTATATTACGGCAAGTTTACATCACACAAATATCTCGTAAATTTATGTCATAGTGCAAAAATGGTCACGATTTGATCATCAATTTTAGTCTGATTGGTCAGATTTCTGCTTATAACAATATTACTTTTTTTCCGTTTTGCCTACTTGCAAATTTTTTTTTTGCCATTTTACGATTGCGTTACCTATTTTTTGTCTATTTTTACTTATTATATCACCGTTTACTGATGGATAGAACTACTCATAACAAAACTGCTAATGCCTTGCGCTCGTATGGTGTCTGGAACTAGTGGTTAGTGTGATATAATTCCTTCAATAGTTAACATACCGATATGTAAGTTACTTGTACGAGTTATGACTTTAATTATTTTAATTATTTTCGTAGCAAACTTCTTCTAACTTTTACTTTCACATTCAACAATCGGAAATGAGAATATTCCGATTTTGTTCTGGAGACAGTTACAGAATCCGTTATTTACTACTAACCTTTCACTATTTCTTTTCGTAAAACCTCTACTACTATCTCTATCGCTACGTTACGTTATGATACTTTAGTACTTTGACGCGAAAAATTCACACGGCTTTAAAGTATAGCTTATGCTTACGCTATGCTACGTTACATTACGCTACCTTACGTTACATATATATATATGTGTATATGTATATTTCAAATATCCTCCTATCTCATCATTAATGCTAAGCCTTCCCTTCATATCTTTTGAACTATCGAAGGGACGTTCTCTACGTTTAAGACGTATGTTATTTTGATGATTTTAATGCTTCTTTTGCTCCTTACATTTGATCGAGGTGGTATTTTTATATTTATATTTTCTTTTAAGTGGCATTCGAATATTTGTAACAATTTTTTCATTTTACTGTGTGACTTTAAAAATTACATTTGCGTTTGCTAGCTATTGGATACAAGAAAAGGTAAATTTCATCAAAATGATAAGCGAATATTTGTAATTTGTACTGATCTTTCACGCTTTTCTGGTTCTTTGTTTTCCCATTTGGCGGAGAAATATTTGTCTCCGGTGTCACACTCGTCCACTTTTCCAAGTAGTGAAAACTTGTCACATATATAGTTTCTTTATATCATAATACTGGCCAAAACTGCTGTCCCCATTTTCTGGTAAAATACTATTTGTCACTAATTACATGTCACTTCTAACAACATAACACTATTTCGTTTTTAGCAATTAGAAACGAATATTTATATTTATATACCGATTTTGATGAACTTCATTAGAGGAAAGTAAAATTTCAGCCCGATCTTCATTCCTAGCAAAATTCGTCTAAGAAAAATTAACATGATGGTATCTTTAAATTACTCCTACTTTCAGTAATCGGAAAACTCGATTTCTGACGAAAGTTAATCAAAGTGATATCAGTATTTTTATAGTGGGGCTAATGGTATTATGTATGGCAAGTAATAGTAGGTATGTATTTTTCTGATGAGAGTTGAACTGAAGGGTGAAATATCATAATCATGCATATAGTTTTTTTATTTTTTTCATGTAGTACGCTGTGGTCTGGAACCGCCCGAGATTTTTGACTACCTAGGGATGAAGTTGTAGGGTACTTGTATCTGATAGGCCAGCCTCCTCTGACTTAGGGTCTCATTAATCGGGAGAAAAGGTGGTTTCTAAGTACCTTCCACATCAAGGGCGGACTTTTTTTTGTTAAACCATACGTCAAATTATATACTATCTAGTAACGGATACTTCAAAGACAAAAGAAGTGAGAACTAATTACCGCCATTGTTAGCGGTGAAATGTAGTGGTCATGCCATCTTATGGTTGCGTTGATTGATTAATCGATTGATCAACATACATATTTTGTAGAATTAGCTAATTCGCAACGTGATAAATAAGACTTCTCAACGAACACAGCCGTATTTTAATTTCCTGCGATCAGAAACGAATTGTGTACCATATCGATTTTGACGAACTTCTTTAAAGATGAGTGAATACTAACTATTGTTTATTTTACCTCTTTTTTATTTATATCTTAACATCAACTATGTTGCTCTTACTTCCCTTCTCACATTCATTATTTATTCTATGTATACTAACAAATGTTATTTAAATGCGCGTGTTAACTAATTTTTCATTTTAAATATTTTCTTATAATATATAGGGAGGGCAAAAGAAGCCAGAGAGGATAAAAAGATGAAAAGACAACAACTTACAACTTAACGTCCAGAATTCATGAAAAATCTAAAGCTTTACAATAAGTATAGTGAAAAATGGTGGAAGATTGGAAAATTGAAATTTTATTATAATTTTAGATTTAAACTTATTAAAATAAAATTACATATATTACATTTACATAAATTTATAAAATATCTAATGAATAAATATTGTTCTGTACATGTTCAGTTGTGTGTATATATTTCACTAATAAACGAAATTCTACGGCGTAATATTACATTCAGAAATGTTTCAAAATACTACATCGTAAATATGCGAAATTTAATGACGTAATATTACGGAGTATTATACATTCAGAAAAGTTTCGAAATATTACATCGTAAACATGTGAATTTTAACGATGTAATATTACGAAGTATTACACGTTCGGAAAAGTTTCGAAATATTACATCGTAAACATGCGAAATTTAACAATGTAATATTATGGAGTATTATACAGTTGGAAATTTAGTACGCGTAAACTTACAGTATTATTACGTGTAAAACTACGGAATATTACGCTACGTAATATTCCGAAGGTCCTGTAAACTTACGGAGTATTTCGCAGGCGTAAAGTTTCGTAATCTTACGCCTTATTAAATTTGCTGATGTATATTATTGTCAGTATTACGATACAAAGTAAAAAAGAAGTAAAAAATAATGAAATAATTATTATTAATAAACAAATATTTCTATACCTGTAAAGCAATAAATTATGAAATATATGTAAATATTCTGTATATAATTAAAAAATATTGAACAAAAGGATAAAGAAATAATAAAAAAAAGAGAAAAATATTGAACAAAAAAATAAAGAAATAAAGAGACAAAAAATAAATAGGACAAAAAACGCGTGCAGATTAAATCACATGCAAGGATCAGCCTAATTTTGATTGGCCAGAAAATACGATACTGTATGCACAATCATATCATGCAGATTAATTATCAACAACGTGGGCGTGACATAAATAAATCGTGACTGAAACTTGTGTTCAATTTGTGTTCAATTTGTGTTGATAATTCTGGTAAAAAATTATTAATTTTGGCCAAATTTTGTTAAATTTGTTAAATTTGTGTTGAATTTGTGTTGAATTTGTGTTGCGTAATTTTTTATTTATCACAAGGGGATGATATTTAGTAATTGCATGTACGATGTACAAGATTTTTTTTATGATTTTTTTAAGAAATGTACGCAAAATATTTAATCAGAATATAATTATTTTTAATTAAATTGATTAAAAAAAATTAATTTTTTTAAGAAATGTATGCGAAATATTTAAAATTCAATAGAATGTGCTAATAATAAATTGTTTTATTTTTAAATATGATATATTGATATTTATATTTAAAACAATTAAACATGTACATGATTTAATTAATATGTTTAATGATGAAAAGTGTAATAAATTAAATTTTAATTGAAACAAGAAATAAAATCAAACCAAAGAGGTATTGTTCAAATTTTATTTAAAGTGACATTTTACGACTTTCTTTCAAATTTTTACTCATCCCAAAATCAAATTATAAAAATCAAATCTAAACTAATAATGCCTCACCACACACGTTCACGTCGTTCCCATTATAACGTTCATTGGAACTGGGCTATGATGGACGAACTTGTTGACATACGCCGAGACAGAAACCGCGCCTACCACAATATTAATGGTAGAAGCCGCTATGATTTTTGGGACTTTGTTGCCAATAGGTTCATATGACTAATATCTATAATTTCTTTAAAAAAGAATTTAAATTCAAATTAACCAATCCATTTAATTGAATCAGAATAAATAGAATATTTCGGATGAGAGTTTCTGGGCAACAGTGCAGCCAAAAGTGGAGGAACCTCGTCAGGGATTACCATGTAAGTAAATAAATAAAATTACATTCATATAAATTAAATGTATTTATCGAATATTCAAACTGATTTTGATATTTAGAACTATGTCCTTTATCGTAATGGTAACCCTGGGCGGCGGCTGTAGACGCGTACCGGCCAAAGATATTATCGCGAATTTAGAACGAGATTTTGGGAGAGGCCGGGTAATTATATTATAATAAAATTTATAATTAATATTTACGTTCATATTTTAAATTTGATAAATTTGATCAATTTTAGTCACACGTGATGATCGTAGGAGAAGGAGAAACTTACCTACGTATCGTAGAAGATAATTATTTTTATTTTTTTATTTATTAAGTGAGTAGCTAGGCCCAGTCTGTACCAAATATCAGCTGGAGACTCACGTTTTTTTTGGGCTGTGACTAATACTGACATCCACGCCGTACAGCCTGGGTACTATTTTATAAAATAGTAGCGAACAAGTATCAAATGTGTATTTTTTTATTAAGTTATAATAAAAAGAGAAAATTTATTTAACGCACCCCTGCGTTATAACGCATCCCCTATAAAAAGTAATTTTTATAATTCTGGCTGGTGCGCTAAAATTTCCTTTGTTTTGGAAATTGTATACTATCACGCGACAATCATTTATTTATTACTGATGACGTGTCATTCTTTTTTTGTAATACTCGCCTGATAATCTCTTTTTTCCAATACCAGAGTCTCAGAGAGTTATTACAAACAGGTGTGGTATTTGAAATTGTCTTCATTTACTGCATTTAATTTTTTTTGATTAGTTTTCTTGTTATATGTGGATAAGTTGTGAACGAACGGTTGCTTTTTTTCATCAAATTATACTTTAGTTTCGTTAGAATTTACTTTAGTTTCACTAGACTTTACTTTGGCTTTATTAGATTTTGTTTTGGTTTCATTATTGTTGGGAACTTTCGATTTTGTATATTGTATACTTGAAATCTTATCATTAACTTTTTGATTCGGAAATACCTTATAGAGGAAAGTGAGATTGGTCAAGGTTGCTATATTCTTTGTGAAATTTTGTTTGGTTTCGTTAACTTTTGTTAATAAAGCAATTTTGTATATTGTACATTTGAAACATTGCCAGTGATGTCTTTATTTGGTTCTGAAATACCTACAATAACTGAACCTTTAGAATTGTCTATTGGGTGTCATTTTGATACTTGGATAGTTACAGAGAATACTATTAAGGAATATGGAAAGCGTAAAGGATTTGCTATTAATCGACATCGAGTTGAATATTTCGAAAATTAAATTACTGATTTAGGTGAATGAGTTGTAAGGAAAAGAACTTATGTATGCGAATATTTTGGAAGGTATAAGCCTAATAAAATGAATTCAATTGAGCAGCAGCATAACAAAGGTTCAAAGAAGACTGACTGCAAATGGCATGTTAATTTGAGTAAGCCGAAAAATACCAATTTTGTCCATATAACATTCATACATCCTGATCACAATCACGAATTACTCGCCAATAATTCGATATTTGCTACAGCATTCCGAAGATTTGACATTTCTATAATGAAAGAGATTGAACATGCCGTTGTATATGGTCATTGTGATGCGTATACTATACGAAATCTTTTGCAACCGTTATTTCCTGACCAACTCTTTCTTACTCAAGATTTATCGAATGCAATTCAAAAAATCAAACAAAAACACCAAATGGTTGGATCGGATGCCCCTTGTTTGTTGAAATTTCTTCTTAAGAAGCAAAAAGAAGATCCTATAATGTTTGTGCAGCCATTAATTAACGCAGATAGTGATCGACTTTGTGGCATATTCTGGATGACGTCAAACCAGATTTTATTATGGTCGCGTTATTCCGATATTATCTTACACGATAACACTTCGAGGACTAACAAGTATAACTATCCTTTATCGTTATTTATACTTGTAGACAATAATGGTAAATCGCGATTAGGTGCGCAGGCTTTCTTGAATGACAAAACACAAGAAAGTTATGAATGGGTTTTGCAGCAAACGTTAGACGCTACTGGTTCAAAACCTCGTGTTATATTAACCGATATAGATCCTGCAATGATTTCTGCATGTCAAAACATATACAAGGACACATATCATGTCCACTGTATATGGCATATGTCTCAAAACATACTTAAACGACTTAAACACAAGCTTAAAACTGCAGATTTTAAGACATTTAACAAAGATTTTTGGAAAACGCGTAATTCGTTATGTGTAGAAGTTTTTGAGCGACGATTTCAAGAATTGTTAGAAAATTTTCCTGATAGCAATAATTATATGCGTAATACACTCTATCTGATTCGTAATTCGTGGGCTCGTGCTTTTACAAGTCGTATTTTTACAGCCGGTATGCAGTCAACCCAGCGTGTCGAATCTATTAACGCGATTGTTCATAAGGCTATTTCCTCCAGTTCAACTATGGCTAAAGCAGTTGAATATTTGGACTCTCGGATACAGAAAGAAGAGCTGAACGCAACTTTTATGGAATGGAAATATAAGTCAATAACATATCACCAGCCATTTGTAGTGAATAATTTCTTTAGTGATATTAATGCTCTAATTAAAAAACATTTTTTCCCACATATTGTTGCAGAAATCTATAAACAAATGTGCGAATCTGTACTTTATAAATGTGAAAAGTTGTCTTTAGAGGACGCGAACAATTTTGATAATGATCAAATGGTAATGTATGATACACATTTAATTATATCAGTTGGAGGTCTTCTGACGAATGAGTTTCTTCAGTATAGTGGTTACGATTTAGATTAGAATAGAATTAACATTATGGTTGATGTCATGATTCGATTAATAAGATTCACATGCTTTTTTTACATTTAGGATCAGGAAGACGAACTGGGATCTGATCAGGAGGAAGTCAACAACATTGAAGACCATTATGACTATCGTCAGACATATTTAAAGGCATTGTTGAATTCAGTTTCAGGAAAATCAATTAAAGAAATCTGGCGAATCACTCCTTATATGATCCCAAGCTCATATCAGCATATCGTTACCTTTGAGGATGGTACACACATGTGTACATGTTTGTTGTTAGTCTCGCATGGGATAATATGTAGACATTATTTCAAGTTGATGGTTGAAAATTCAAATGCACTATTTCATTTATTATTAATGCCAATAAGATGGCTTCAAGATGATGCTTGGAATCACGTTGATACTATTTTTAACGAACCATTTATTGGAACATCATCCAAAAAACTAAAACAGATTCAAGACAATGATACAGTTCAACAAGCTAATTTTATTCCTATGCATTATGATAACATTCAAGAAGTTCAAATTAGAAATCGCGTACTGAAAAAAGTTGATTATGGCCGACTTATGGGTCATTTTAATAAAGCAGTGGATTATTCTTTAGAAGATAATGATCAACAAAGTTTGGATGATATTATCTTAGCTTATATTTCCGAAAAGCAAGCAAAACGGCAAGCTATGGCGCAATTGGAAACAAATATTTTAGAAGAACGTAGGAATTCAAACGTGATTGAATTATATGATGGACGCGTTTATGATATCACAGGTCGAATGGAGTCAAATCAGTCATCAATCGGTCATGTGACTGATTGGTAACCGATTGGATACCTATTGATGACTGATTCTTTCAATAGGTCATCAATCAGGTATAAATTCCAAATCGGTTATCAACTGGTCATATGACTGATTGATGACTGATTGGTGTACGGTTGAATTTACCAGTTATCAATAAGTTACATATCAGATTGATGACCGATTGGTTGCTAATTGGCTTATTATATATTAGCGGATTTTTTAGATTTTTTCAATAATGTCGTTTTAAAATATTTAATTTATAAACCATTTTAAAACTCTAAACTCTAATAGAAATTTTTTTTTGATAGATTTTCTAAGATTCATATAGGAAGTAGGGCAATTCTGGGGGTTCTGGGACAAAATTACCATATAGCTATAAAAGGAGTAAGTCCCTTCCAGCTTAATTCCCGATATAAAAATTTAAGTAATCTATTTTAGGAACCAAACCCATATTTGCCCAGCAAGAAACATATCAAAAACTAATATAGAATTCAGACTTAAAATCAAGCTGGGTTCAAATCCTGTTAACATACCCATCTTGCCTAAATTTCTTGTTTACAAGCAAAAGAAGAAAACCATCATTGTTAACAAGCTGGCCTGATTTTAAATCCAAATAAGATAACAAAAAAGTATGCCATTCAGCTTGCCACCAAAAAGTCAGAGGAGCATCAAAGACCAAAGTGTCCGAGCATGCGCATCTGACGGTCCTTCAAGCTAATTAAGCATACCAGATTTAATGTTATCCTAGAATGAATTCTAAAACTGATTAATACTCGTAAACAAAACGAGATAAGTCTAACCTCAAAGAGGTTAGATTTATCAAGTACGTATAGCAAATTCTTAATAAAAAAAAGAATTGAGCATATTCTAGTATATCAAAATTTTATTAATATGTTAGAAATAATTTTAAAACCGATTTATTTACATAAACATAAGGATAAAAAGTCTAACCTCTAAGTCTAACCCAGAAGTCTAACCCACTTCTGGGAGAAAATTTCCGTATAACAAAATCATGATAAAAAAAGTATTGAGCATAAACTAGTATAACAATAAATTAATGATAGGTTAGAAACCATTCTAAAGCCGATCCATTTACACAAACATAAGGACAAAAAGTCTAACCTCAAAGTCTAACTTAAAAGTCTAACCTAAAAGACTAACCTATAAGGCTACCATCAAAGTGAAAAAAATAAAACTAACCTCTAAGTCTAACCTAAAAGACTAACCTATAAGGCCACCTTCGAGAGAAAAAATAAGTCTAATCTCTAAGTCTAACCTAAAAGACTAACCTATAAGGCTACCTTCGAGGAGAAAAAAATAAGACTAACCTATAAGTCTAACCTTCATTCTCAATCGAGGATCTCCAGCAATCATGGGACAAGAAAGGGACTAACCACTTTGCTATTTTGATCAAACATCAGAGCTTTGTCCCGAAGAATATTCACATGACGAATCTGATAAAGGCTCCTCTCTCGTTCAAGAACTTCGAGGTGGATAACTTTAAACCTATTTCGAATCTCACAGATTGTTAAATCAATGAAGATTTATAAATTCGAAATTATAAAAGTAATTAAACATTAAGGGACATATGATCAAATATTTTAAATTGAGAAAAAGTTTTCACATATATTAGAGGTTAGACTTAACATAAATATCATGGCAAGAAGTGATAAAAAAAATCGTGAATGTATCTGTTGTAGAAAGGCTTTCTCTACACCACAAAAGCTTCTTCAGCATTATACAAGTACAAAAAACCAATGCAGTTTACCTTCTATAAATAATCAACCAACCGAACCTCGATCACCAAGTTCTATCCCAGCTCCAGTAGTTCATACCAGAGGAAGGGATCGAAGAAAGGAAAAAACACAAACAGTTATTCCAAAGCCTACTCCAAAACCAGATGGTAAATACATTGATAAGTATGCAAGAAAACCTGGAGAATATATGAAAACATGGAGTGCAAGATTACGCAGAAGATGGGTTGAAATAGCAGGTAAAAAATGTGATTTACCACAAAATTTAAAAGAATGTCAACGACTATATCAGGATATATTACAGGCAGATGATGAGGCTTTAGAATTACAACCTACTACACAAGATGAAGACCAAGTAGGAGAAGCAGGACCTGGCCCATCAACACAAGCTAATGCTTTAGCACCTCCAGTTAGAGAAGAGCGCACAGGTATAGATAAAATCAATCAACAAGTAGATGATTACGAACTTTTAAAAGAGTTAGGCATGATAGAAGAAACAGAAATAGAAAAAAGTTTGGGATATTGGAAAGGCTTAAAAGAAGTGGGTAATGTAGAAGATCATGCTCCAGAAGGTGATTTACATTTTGAGGAGGAGGAGGATGGAGATCCAAGTAGACCTTATAGAAATCTTAGCGTATTAAGCAAATGGGAAGCTATAGTACCCAAAAGGACAAACCCATCATATGCATTCAATAACATATTATTAGGAAGCAAATATAATGAAATTCCATATATGCCAAAATTAATAGCATCAGCAAGACAAGAAATAACAAGAGTGCTTCAAACAGAGCTTAGAAGAAAGGAGCAAATAAAGTCAGCATTAGTTGTAAAATGTATATATTATAAGATAGAAAATGATGGAGAAGAACGTAAGAAACGATTTATCAAAATTGCTGAAAAACATCACAGAGGAGGCATGCGAAGTATTCTCTCAGAGAACTATATAGATGAACATATATCACTTTCAGGAAGTGAAATAGATAAGAAAATAAAAGAATACTTAGAAAAGGGATCTAACTGGAATTTAGTACGAATTGATATAGTAAAAATAGAGGCATATACATTACGTCGTGCATATGGAGGATTATATATTTCAACACCAAAGAGGTTATCCAATACAAAGTGTACTATTAATCCAGATAATCAAGGACTCATCGATCCAGAAACAAATAAACCTTCTGAAAAATGTCTCCAAGGGGCTTTAGGATGTTATTTTGCTCATCAAGATGGGCATACAGATCATCTAGAACGAATCTTCCAAGCTAAGAAGCTTAAGCCATACTTAGATACTATCAAACTAGATGGTATTCCAATGCCTACCCCAATCTGTCCACGTATATTCGATAAGATTGAGGAGATGAATCCAGATATCTCCATCAATGTCTGGGAATGGAATGAAGAATCGGCCACTCCAAAAGGTGTAATAGCTAGTAAAAACTTTAAAAGGCAACATAAAATTCGGTTATTAGCTCTTACAGATATTATCAAATCTGAGGAAACAGGTAAGTACGGGCAAAAGAATCATTTTCTCTGGATAAAAAATCCTAGCAGATTAATATATGGGGATACAGCGCATAAAGAAAAGAAGAATCTATGTAACAGATGCTTTCAAAGCTGGACCTCTAAAAAAGCTCTAGAAAATCATTTAGAAGGATGTCCAGGAATACATGAAAATGCTCCACAAAGAGTCAAACTACCTCAGAAAGGAGTCGATGACTTTATGGAATTCAAGAACTATGGTAGGATGATCAATGCCCCATGTGTAATTATAGCAGATTTTGAGGCTGATAACAAGAAGTGTGATGAAGCATATGGTGGAAGCATGCGAAAACTAGCTGAACAAAAGGCTAATAGTTTCTGCTACGCGGTTCACTGGATTGATACTGGAGATGTATGGGGTCCATTCATATATCGTGGAGAAAATGCTACCCAAGAATTCGTCCAAAGGATTGATCAAGAGCTAGTTCATATTAATAAAGTCTTAGCCGTTAAAGCAGAACGAATTGAGACTGAGGAAAACAAGAAAAGATTTGCTAAAGCTATTAGCTGTTGGATTTGCAAAGGTAAGTTTGATATAGATATAGATGAAATTGAGCAATTAGAAGATAAAATAACAGATCTTAAAGAGAAGCTAAAAAACTTTAAAAAAGAGTCAGCAGAATATAATGGCATCTAAATAACTATTGATAAGACAACTAAAGCTATTGCCAGCGAAAAAGCTAAGGCTGATAAGGTCTGGGATCACTGCCATATTACAGGTAAGTTTCGTGGAGCATCTCATAGGGATTGCAATCTTAAGCTCCAAATACAGGATTGGAAAACCCCAATCCCAGTCATATTCCATAACTTTCGTGGATATGATTCACATTTGGTCTGTGAATCTGTTGGGCGATCAGTTAATGCCCATCAAATCAGAGTCATAGCTGAAACATTTGAGCGATATAAGTCCATGAAAGTAGGTCAGCTTAAATATATCGATAGCCAGCAATTCATGAATACAAGCCTGTCCAAACTTGCAGAAAATTTGGGTGATAACAAGCCTATAACTAAGAAGCATTTCAAGGATTTAGGCTATACTGATGAACAAATAGATTTAGTTACACACAAGGGGTCCAACCTTATGACTACATAGATTCGCAAGATAGATTTAAGGAAACAGAACTCCCTCCATTCCACGAATTCCATAGCATACTTGGAGGTAAAATTACACAAAAGAATTATGAACATACCCAAAAAATATGGAAGTAATTCGATTGTAAAAATCTAGGTGAGTATAATGATCTCTATCTTAAAATTGACGTACTTCTTCTAGTAGATGTTTGGACAGAATTTAGAAAAATGTCTATGGAATATTATGAACTTGATCCCAGTCACTATGTTTCAGCCTCATCACTATCCTGGGATTCTATGCTTAAAATAACAGAAGTCAAGATCGAACTATTCACAGATATGGCTATGCATGATTTTGTTGAAAAGGCCAAGCGTGTCAGTATATCAATGGCCTATCAACGATATTTTAAGGCTAATAATCCCAAAATGGGAGAAGCCTATGACCCATCCAAACCCACATCCTGGATCTCATATGTAGACGTAACAAATCTTTATGGTCATTCTATGAGTCAATATTTACCTATCGAAAATTATCAATGGGAGGCCAGTCGAGAATATTTACTTAAGAATCCAGTTATGCAGAAGAAATATCTTGAAAAGATTCTCAATACACGATCTGATGCTAAACGAGGGTATTTCTTAAATATTAATGCTCATTTTCCATTTAAAACCCATGACTATCTAAGTGATTTGCCTCCAGCTGTAGAAAATATTGCAGTAGAAAAAGATTGGCTAAGTCCATATAATACAGAGCTTGTTAATAATCTAGATGGAGGACGCTTCTCTGCAACAGAAAAATTAGTCCCACATCTTGGCCTACGAAAAGATTATGTCATCCATTACCAAGAACTCCAGTATTACTTTGCAGAAACCATAAAATTTTAAACAATGCCGAATTGATATAATATTGATGTTAAATCTATGCCGTAGTGATATCGTTTTGCAGATGATATCATTATAATATTAGGACGATATCATTTCAATGTTGATTTGATATATCAAAAAGTTATCATAGAGATATTTATTTAAAAAAATGTCAAATCGATATCACTTTGATATCATTAAATCAACAATAACTTTTTTTAAAAAAAAGTGAAAAAATATGATATTGATATGATATCAATTCAGTATCAGAAATATATCATAACGATATTATTTTTTAAAATGTTAAATCGATAATATGTCGATATCACTAAAACAACAAATAAATATCATTATGATATCGGTTTAATATTGCTAAAACAATTGACATAATATCGACATGATATCATTTCAATATTAACTCAATATAATAATGATATCGTAAAGATATCGTAATAATATTATTTCGGTATTTTTTCCAAACTTTGTAATGTCAATTGAATAGATATAAATATAATCAAAAAAAAATTTCAAAATGTCGATTTGATATTTGGTACACCGTTCTACCTATATTTATTAAATATTTGACTTTTATTGTATTACATTCATATTTAATTTCGCAAAGCAATTTCACTAAAATACAAATAGGTGTTCAATAAAAAAAAAATTTTATTAAAATTTAATGAAAATTTCGTCATTAAAGACCATTTTCTATAAAAAATACAAGCTTTTTAGAATCCAAGAGGCCTGAAATAGGACCCCAAAATATATATGTAAAGGTGGGGTGCAGGATTGCGTCGCCATCATAGAAACTTTTTATGATGTTAGATTTTGATTTGCGTACAATCCATGAATTTTTTTTAACCGAAGTCAGATTATCAATTTGCGTATTTTTAATAGATTTTTTTAAAAGTAAGGGTTTTAGTTTGCGTATTTTTAATATATATTTATTTCGATATGATAAAAACATCAACTTAAATATGAAGGTAAATTCGATATTTAGTGTATTGCCAGTAACACATCAAATCTGAATTTGATAATCAGAATAATTTTTTATTTTAAAAGGCTTTTACAAAAAAAACAGAGAACCAAAAATTAAAGATTTAAGCCAACAACTGCTGAACAATTCAATAAAGTTTAAGCCTTTAAACTCCAATTCTTGTAAGAAATTGAGAAGGCTACCTACATTTGATTTTTTTTTAGATTTCAGGTTCAACCAACCAAGTCAGAATAGTAAGTTTTGCAGCAGGTGTTGCGAAACTTTAAATTTCAATTATTTTTTTATACTTTTGGATAGAAACAGTTTCATTATTATGTTCTTTTTTTTGTAGTTTCGGGAATGTTGAAATATATAGTAAATATGGTAAGCTTCACGAAACTGCTTTTTTTATTTTTATTTAATTAGAAATATTAATTTATGTTGCTTTTTTTTCTTTTTGTAGTTTCAGACTTTAGATTTAATGGAAAAGTGAAAACGGTAAGTTTTGCAACGCTCGTTGCAAAACTTTAATCTTTTTTTTAATAATATATATATATATAAACGTATATTTATGTTTCTTGTTATGTGTTTTTTTTTTAGATTTAAGACACTGAAATTTTGAAGATGGTAAGTTTCGCAATGGTGTTGCGAAACCTTAACTTTTTTTTTATTTTATTTAATTTGAAATGCCAACTAATGTTTCTTTAATCTTTTTTTTAAGGTTTGGATTTTCAGGTGTGAGCGGGAACTGAAGTTTCGCGAAGCTTTGATTTCCTTCAATATTTTTAATGAGAAACGTATAATTACGTTTCTTATTATATTTTTTTCTGTAGATTCAGGTTCAGAATACTAAAATGCCGAAATGGTAACGCAATTTGATATATATATATTTTTTTTGTTTTTATTTAATTTGAAACATGGCTAGGACTCTCCACTTTGAAGGGTAGAGGTCCTTAATTAAAGTTCTTTTTTATTTTCTTTTTTTAGGTTTGGGCTTTTGAGATGGATGAGAGTAATTACGAGAAAGGGGGAAGAAATAATTTAATAATTTTGAAAAAGTAATTTTTGAGAAAAGAGAAAGAACAAATAAAGAGAAAATTTTTGCGCAGTAAAGAAAAAGATTTAATGGTGTGGAATAGTAGGCTTCGCAATGTCTGTTGCGAAATTTTGATTTTTTTTATTTCTATTTCATTAGAACGTTAACTAACGTTTCTTTTTACTTTCTTTTGTAGGTTTTGGACTTCTGGGTAAATTGGGAAAGCGAAAACAATTAATTTTAATTTATTCCCAATTGAATATGTAATAATTATTATATATATGAGATAAGACAAATTAAATACATCTGTTAACACGTAATTAATAGATAAAAATGAATAATTAAATCTATTATAAATAAAATAAATAAATATCTCTAAGGATTGATTCTTTTCATCCTTATGGATTTCTTTTCAATGTCGAAAATTTTATTTAAACTATTTTACTTTATCATGAAAATTATTAGTCTCCAATAATTATATGATAAAGTCGGGAGATTAGTTTGCTTATTTTTTCTAACTATTATATATATTTCGGGGTCCTCCCGAAATTAATCTAAAAAAAGTAGAAATAGTAATAAATATTTCCAAAAAATATACAGTAGCAATACACTTAGCATGAATTCAAAAAGTCAATCATCTAAGAGACCAAATTTCTAAAAATAAAGTAAAAAAATGTTAGTAATGTTTTTTAATCAATTTAAAGAAATAAGATAATTCTCTCTCCTATTCGATTATTGTCCAGGAGACTGATTTCCTAAAAATCAAAGAAACAAAATGTAGTAACGTTTCTTTCACCAGTTAAAGAAATCAAATCACTTCCGCTTACAACATCCAAGAGTCGAGTTCCTATAAAACGCAGAGATCAAACATTCAAGAAATCAAACATTCAAGCCCAAGAAGCTGATGTGAGAAGTCCTTTAAAAAGTCTATTCCAGTCCAAGAAAGGGCCTAAGTTGTATTAAAATACTTTCAAAAAAAATTCAAATCCTATCCAAGAAGCCAAGCGGAAACCCACAAAAAAAGCTTAAGTCCATCAAGGAGCCGAATTGCCTATAAAAAAAGAAATCTAATTCAATCCAAGTGCCGAAGTTGCGACCTACAGAAAGAATTCAGCAAAGAATTAAATTATTTAAAAAAAGGAAAAAAAAATGAATGTTCGTTAAAATAAAAAAACTAAAAAAAAACAAATTTTTACTTATCCCACCCAATACCTGAAAAACCCGTCTAAAAAAAGAGAACACGTTTAATAATGTCCGTTAAATATAAAAAAAGACTTTAATTATTATTATTTTTTTTTTTTTACTTGTTGATATCACCGAAAAATCGCCTAAAAAAGGGAAAAAACGAACATTTAGTTTAAAAAAAAAGGAAACCCGAACAATTTGTAATGGTCAATTAATTGAAAAAAATTTTTTTTTTTTTCCTGTTGAAGAAGTTCTGTCCAAATAATTGATAAATTGGCCGTCTACAAAAAGAAAAAAAATCTCCTTTACAAGCATAAAAAAAACGGTTCAAATTACTATATATTAACATCGTCACTAAACAAACTTATAGCTTATTCCAATTTTTTCTTCTGCAATAAAATATGAAAATTTATTTATTCGTTGATTCTTAAAATTGCAATAAAATGCTTGCTATATTGCTATATTTATATTGATACAGTATTTACATTAAAGTATACAAAAATATTAAGTTTGCTTTTTTTATCTAAAAATCAAAATTAAATTCTTTTACGCTTGGCGGTTGAAATTTGCTTTTTTTATCTAAAAATCAAAATTAAATTCTTTTACGCTTGGCGGTTGAAATTCAACTCCACAGTCCCCACACGCCTGTTTCATACACATGACTCTTTCATTTGCCAAGGTTGCCTTAAATTGTTTATATCTAATTTCTGCTTCATTATACGAGATCACTTCATTGCTTAGAATTATTTCTAGCCAAATTTCGAAATTTTGACAACCATTAATAGTACTAGTAAAAAAGCAAGGAGTGAGGTTGTCAATTGCATCTAAAATATTCCATTTAACTCCAATGGAATTTAATACCCTTTCGATTCGGAATCCTCTCTGTAAATACAACGTTAAATCCTTTTCGTCTAATCGGCCATTGCTCTCCTTTAAAATCTTTTTTGTAACCTGTGATTTGATTGTCTGGCCTTGTTTACGAGGTTTTAAAGCGCAAAATAGTTCCAATGTCTTATATGAACGTACCATAGAAACAAGGAATCTAAGTTGGCGTCTTCGAACGACTTCTTGGGAAATTGTATCTTTCACCAGACTATTGATCGAATACCAGACGCGCGATGATAAATTTTTTATAGCTTCTTTTAATTTGATGTTTCTTTCTTCTTTATTTACAGATAAAAGAGACTCTAATGAATACGTTTGTTCTTCCAAAAATCCAAAATCATTACCAGTAGCATCTGCCTCATCAATAATTATTGTGTCAGAAGAGGTACTTTCCATTTTATTTAAGTCTATTGAAATAGCACCTTTGAAGGTAGAAAATTCATCCTTATGATTAATAGAACTTAAGTATTCTATGAGACGATTTCTATAATCTTCAGAATGTTTAAAGATCAAATTATCTCGGGAAGGTGGATTGTCTGGAAGTCTGTCGCTGTACTGAAGAAGCCGATAAAGATCTTTAGCTACTAATTCAGCAGCAGTATTAAGTAATTTAACAGGTTTATTAAAGTATTCAACTTTAATTCCAAGATCTCCAACCTTTCGGTTATCTGAACCTATTCGACTAAAATTATACGGAATTGAAACCTCATTTGCTTTCGTCTCAAGAGTACTAGTAGAGTCATTTGCTGATCGAACGTGTAATACACTGCCTGATTTCATAAGCTGTATCAAACCGGTATCAACGTTCATTGTAAATGTTTTCACATCGGTTCCTCGTAAAATGTTCCATAATGCAAATGAAAGGTTGAATACGTTTGTATTTAATTTATCAGTGACAGTTGCCGCAAGTTCATCATTATCTAGTAGAATTTAACAAAACATGAACATTAATAGAATGAACTAACAGTGCAAACTCTTCATAATATTATAATACTATACCTTTCTTAATCTTTTTAACCTTTTTAGCATCATCATTGTTATCTTCTCTTTTATCGCCTGTGTCTTTAAAAAAAAATCAGTAAAAAAATACCGATCATACTACACAATATATAATAAATTAAACATTAATTATACTTGTTGAGGAAGACATTTGTGGAATAGAGAAAATTTATAGGGAGGAAAATAATAAGGAAAGTGGTAATAAATTTAAAGAAAGTGAGGTAATAAGTTTAAGAAAGAAACAAATTTTCATTTTTTAATGTAAATATTTCCACGTAATTACATTATATTGACATAATTAAAATGGCATGATGTGGCATTTTATGCCATACTCATTATAACGTCCAATAGTCGATCTACATTATACATACATTCCAATAGAGGTTAATTACGTAATGCCATATCCGTAAAATCCGTAATTACCACCTATATTTATTATTTGTGACTCGCTAAAAAAAAAAGAATTCTCAATGATGATATTAACTTATATATCATCGCATCATAATAAGTACACATCAATAATATACAAAAAATATTTACTATCACAGCAATTTGCATTTTTTAAAATACATTTTTTTTTTATTTTTAAAATTTCAGTGAGCTAGCAAAATTCCTCCCACTACGAGATGGGATTTCTAAAACTTCCGTATTCTTATCCAGGGTTTTTATTTGGTCATAAAAAACCCTGGTATTTGTTTCATCCCTTCCTTCCCATGCAATATTAAAACATTCTTTTGAGAATTCTATCAGTTTGTTCATTGTTATTTCGGGTATCTCGGAGACATCAACCGCAGTAAAGTACCGGTTAAAAATTCTTTTAATAACGACATCACGTGAAATGAAATCGTTAATTTCAACTTCAGAAACCGTGGTTCCTCTTCTTTAAAAGAGAAAAAAAAGAGGAAAGAATGAAATTCATATTGACACTACTAATTATAAATACAATTATAAATACAATAAGATTATATTGGTTACCTTTCCGATTTACTTTGAAATTCTCGCACTAATTCTTCGATCGACACCCTAAGTTGGTATCTATAATCGGAAAAAGATCTTCTACATCGATCTACGATTGATCTTGCCGTGCTACTGTAGGCTTCCAATTTGGGAAAAACTTTTCTTACAAGTTTTTCAAAAAGATGGTATGGCGGGAAGCGCGATCTTAAAAAAAGACATTTAATTTCCTCGTCAATCAGACGGTACTTTTCCTAAATAATAATAAAAAAGTTTTGATATCCATGAAAATTATCAAGTCACAACAATGTAATCAATACAAGGAATACGATAAACGCTTACGTGGTTTACGTGTTCAGATGATGCGGATGATGCGGATGATGCGTGCACTGCCGATGCTAATTGTGATGTATCTTTCATATTTAGCATTTGGGTGGCTAATTGTAGGATAGCCGGATTTTTGACTAACCAATTGCAGATTTGCAATTGGTTTGTCATCGATTCGAACTGAGGGGGAACTGGACGTCATATTCGTATATTAATAACTAACAAATGAAGATATTTATGTATGAAAAAAATATTTTATTAACAAGATTTACCAGAATAGTTATCATCATCATCGTCGTCTTTTCCTCTTTCGTTTCTTCTTCTTTTAACTCTTTCTCTATTCTCTATTTCATCTTGACGGCCACGGAGGGGATTCTGCTGAAGGTCTCTCTCTTGTTCTTGGCGACCACAGAGGGGATTCTGCTGAAGGTCTCTCTCTTGTTCTTGACGGCCACGGAGGGGATTCTGCTGAAGGTCTCTCTCTTGTTCTTGATGACCACGGAGGGGATTCTGCTGAAGGTCTCTCTCTTGTTCTTGGCGACCACAGAGGGGATTCTGCTGAAGGTCTCTCTCTTGTTCTTGATGACCACGGAGGGGATTCTGCTGAAGGTCTCTCTCTTGTTCTTGATGACCACGGAGGGGATTCTGTTGATCTTTGGAAAGGTCTTATTATTGTTTATTTAAGTAAAAATTAATATCTTCAATCAATTATAAATAAGAAAAATGCAAAATTCATTAAATTCATAAAATAAGATTTCTATGGCTGACTTCTGAGAAAACTCTCATCGTTTTCGTCGCTAATATCATCATCATTGTTAATTTCATTATCTTTTCTTGTTATAGTTTTTCGAGCATGATTAATTCTCTGACTTTGAGCAGTTTCTGCGCAACTTTGCGTGGGTTTTGATTTCGTATTCGATTCTATTATATAGATGGCATTAAAGCAATTCAAAAAAAAAAAAAAAGGAATCAAAAAGTATTCAAATATTACTTGGTCGGCCCATATTTAAAGGAGTAGAGTTTTGATGAGTTACGATTTATACAATAATCAGATCAGAAAAATCCTAGATTGTATTTATATCTGACCTAGCATTAAACCGCGATCACCAGTATAAGAACCTGTTTATTTGTAATCATGCCTTGTCGGACCATTCTCTGAATGCCACTTTTCTGAATATAATTCTCCCGAAAAAAAAAATTAAGGGGCATTTGTAGACCGAAATGCAAGCGATAACTTACATAACCCAAATCAACCGTGGACCGTGGTAACTTACATAACCTGGCTTATATGAGATAAAAAAAATTTTAAGGGGTATTATGATTTAGAAACTTACAGACAATATGGAAGATTTTCTTTATAATCAATCATTGTATTTAAAAAGTAATTATTAATATGTAGTATTTTATTTATTTTTAAATTTTATTTCGCTTAATTATTATAGATTAGCAAAGATATTAAAAAAAAATTATTTTGTATAGTGTATTCAACTTTTTAGTATATTGCATGCCATATATTTATCTCATCGCATTTGTTATTATTATACAAATCTATACAATCCTCCTAAAAATACCAGATTTCATAAATTAATGATCCTTTCGACCTTACGATCTGAAATCCAGCTCTATTATTTACGAATTAAAATTACTTTAATTATTATCAATTATCAAATACGCGAATTCGTTTTAGCGTTCACATAATATTTATTATATAAAATTTAAAAAAAATAGGAAAATATATATATAATTATATATATATACACATAGTCGAATGTTCGTAATTGCATACTTCAATCTTCAATCCCACAATTCACAGTTTTTTTATAAAATGTTGATTTTTTTATTATAGTTACAAACGGTTACCATTCTAGAAATAGGCGTTGCGCAACTGGTAGATCATTTTACCATTTCATCTCACGATAGACGTTGTGTAACTGGTAACCATTTTTTTTGGGTTGCTATTAGTACCGACGTCCTCGTCGTGCAATCTGGGTACTAGTTATGCTAGTAGCAAACGGGTACTAAAGAATGAGCAATTAAAAATTTTTTTTATTGTTGTAATGAAAATAAAATATTATGCATGAATTTTTTTTATCGTTAATAAAAAAACTTTTTTCACACGGGTTTTCACACGGTTTGGTTATGCATGAATTTTTTTTTTTACATGAATTTTTTTTACACGAAATTTTTTTTACGTAAACATGTAATGCTTGATCGTTCGATTAAATATGATCTATTATATCTTTTTTTGTATATAAAGATAAAAAAATGATTATTTTTTTTAATACCCCAACATAGTGGAAGAAATTTTTTTTAGGTACGAATTTATAAAATTTTTTTCTTTTCTTTTATAATTATTAACTTTAATACAGTAATAATTTAATTTATTTTCTTATTGATAAGTTATGTAGAAAAACCAAAGCAGCGGTTTAAATTTTTTTTTATTAATTCAACGCGCAGTCAATTAATTAAAGCATGTCACCACCACCATCAAGAAAAAGGACGAGAAAGACCTATTTCCAGCGTCATTCTTATCGTCAAAAAGACAAAGAAGAAAGGAAATGGAAAGATAAATCATATGAATTAGAAAAGAAATACGATAATCTTTTAGAAAATTCTGCATATTTTATTGTTTGGGGATTTTTTATTATTTTAATTTTTATTTTTATTTTTATAGCTATTTTAATTAATAAATACTTCTAGTTTCATTTAACACTGTGATTTTGATCACTTTGATGACTTTTAACTAAAATATGTACGAAAATTATATGTTTTAAATTTAGTAATTGTTGATAGCAGCCAAAATTATGTTTGAAAATTTTATTAAAAAAAAAAAAAAAATTCATTATCATTGGCGCATATACAAAGAATCTTCAAAATGTAAATTTTTATCGTCTTTCAGATTTCTTTTTTATGTAATATACTAATTATGGTTTTAACAATAGATTCTTGAATACTTTTTTTGCTTTAAGATAATAAATTTACAATAAATATTTGATTCTTAAATTATTGGTAATTAATTTGAAGAATGTTTTCCGTGTCTAATCAGAATATTTAAGAAACCCGTTAATATCACAATTCAAAAATTCAGTATATTTTTCGTATAATAATATATTATTATAAAATTGTAATTAAATGTACCGTCTAGTAAAGATATTATAATTATATTCAATAATTATATTGTTTATAAAAAAGGAAATATTATTTAGAAATCGGATGTAAGTATTATTATGAAATCTGACACAATTACTATCTATAGTAATTATCGTCATTCAACTAATTAGTGATTATCGTCATTCAACTGATCGAATTGTACATTGATTATAATTTCAAAAAAATTGAATTTATTATTTGCTAATAACGAGAGATATTATTAATTTAAATTCTAGATATGATATAAATAAATTGGTTATTCTATGTACCCTAGTATAGTGATAATATCCTCATCCAACAGATACTGTGAGTTATATCATTAAAACTTTTCAAGTGTTTCTTAATCTTTTCCTGCTAAAGAAGTAAATGAACATCGTATAGATCTTCTTCACTCTGATAAGAATCTTTTGTAAGAATTAGATTTGGTAATCACCATTGTGAGAATGGAAAATTTCTGAACTGATTATTCAATAAACTTCTAACTATAGCTTAGGGCTAGGGGTTCTTTTTTGGCTTACTAAATCTTTTATGCAGGTCAGATGAAAAAAATTTTTTTGCGCGGTGGGAAAAAAATATATTTTTTTCCAGATGGTTCGGCCATTTAAAACTAAACTTGCTAAAACTAAAACTAAATTTGGTTTTTCTTGCTATACTATGTTACTTAAAACTAAAACTAAATTTGGTTTTTCTTACTATACTATGTTAAAAAAGTACTGGTTCTCACGCTTAGCGATGAATACTCGTGTCAAAATTCTTCAATTGCTTTAATACAATCTCGTGAATAAAAAAAAATCTCGTGAATAATAAAAATCTCCTGAATGAAAAAAAAAACTCCTGAATAAAAAAAAAAATCTCCTGAATGAAAAAAAAAATCTCCTAAATAAAAAAAAATCAATCTCGGACCCAGAATCTTTTATAACCTTTACGTTTTTATTCTTTTCCAAAACTTCAAAATTTTTTTTCCTGAAATTCAACCTTTTGGTAAGTTGCGCTCCCTGTTTACTGGTACCGGTAACAAAGTTTTAATGATACAACTTACAAGATTGTTAGATAGTATGAGGGGTTCAAGGAAAACGATCACCTAGGTGATCATGGAATGCGAACTAATTGGCTCCTATCTAACTTGTACGTTCAAATTTGTTTCTAATAGTTTTCGTTTCTACTTAACGGACTGACTAACAATACTTAAAATAAGGTAATAATGATAAATTTGTATTTAAAAAACGGTCATAAGGGTCATAAGATAATATCCTCTTCTATTATTTTACTAGCCTAAGGATTTCTCACTTAGAAATTTATTTCTAATAGTAACTGGTTCTTCAAATTGATGGTAAGTTTCGAAAATAACTTATACAGTAATTATAAAATTAACGTAACAAATTTTAAGATTTTTTTTTTTTTTTTTTTTTTTGATAATAAAATATTAAACAATAAAAAGTAATAAAATACATAAAAATATCAGTAAAAAATTAATATTAAATAAAACAAAAATAAACATCTACGAGACTACGACTTTGACTAATTGATCCGTGTATCGACGATATATGATTGTGTTACATTACTTCAAATGCATATTTAAGTGATATTTCTATTAATCTGTTGTGTTCGAACTTCATATATGTTTGTGTATTTTGATTATCCTTATTGGGAAAAATGCATATTAAGATGAAACCGAATGTTCGTGTATTATCCATTTGGCGCATACATATATTTCAGTCAGTATATCTGCAGCAAAATAATAAAATTCATTCATAAAAATTGAGAATTTAATTTTGATTAACAAATGTTGCGAAATAGAGCACGAAGGGATACTGTTACATTACCTTTTCGTATTCGAAATAATTTTAAAAGGCAACCACCACAAGGTATAATAATAGCACCACCAAATGATGATAATGGTAGTGACGGTGAAATAAATTTCGATGATGGTAATGAACAACGAAATAATTGTCATGATGTTGATATGCAATTAGAAAATGAAGAATATGATGGTTATGAGGATGCAGGAAATGATAATGTTATGCAACATCGTCAGAAAATGATGATAATTATACAGCATCTTCAGAAAATGAAGAATATGATGATTATAATAGTGATACAGGAACAACATCTCTAGAAAGTGAAGAGTCAGAAAGTGATACAACATCATCTTCAGATAGCAGACAAAATAATCGTGCTAATCCCTCATCGGAAGAAAAAATATTCATTGATAGAGCACTAGATGAAAGCAATTTACCAAATTTTAATGGTAATTTTGCACCATACTTCCAAGATTTTACTACTGCTGCTTTATTTTGTTGGATTCATAAACATGATATCTCAACAAAAGCATACGAAGATCTTGTTGATATTATTATGAGTCAAGAATTCGATAGGAACCATATCGTGAGAAACACCCAAAGATTTCGAACATGGAGGCAACATCTTCCTCTTCTCCCAATATCTGCAAAATCCGTCCCAATTTCATCAAAAAAAACACCATCAACTTCTAAAAACTCAAAGATATCATATCAACTTTCAATAAATGATATCATTTGGTATGTCCTTAATAATCCATCATTAGTCAATAACATGTATTTTGGTCCTGGTATTGATTCAGAAACAAAATCTGAATACTGGCATGGAACTTTGTGGGCAGAATCGCCTCTTTTCGGCCAAGAACAATTAACAATATCACAAGGTAAAGATCATATTTGTTGTTGTTTATTCTTCTTTGTGATTTTGTAATATAATATAATTTTATTGTTTTTTTTAATAAATATCTAATAGAGACATATAAATGTGGGAATTTTGTTTATTATTATGATAATGACAATAATGAACAACTGCAACTTGGCAGATTAAGGGCAATATTAATAAATGAAGTTGATAAACAATATCGGTTAAGAATCCAAAAAGTTCTTTATTATAATGATTTACCTGGAACTTTTAAAGGGGCACTAAGACAAAATCGTTCTCTTACTGACGAAGTTTGGTTACAAGACCTATCAGTTCAAACAATAGGAATATCACAAATTTCTAAAAAAGCTAATGTGATGATGATATTTCAGTATAATCAAATTCCCGAAGAAACATTATTATATATCACTGAAATAATTTATAAACACGATCGTCAATGGCGCATTCGTAGTGTAGATTTTTCATATAAACACCCTGCCGACTATATCATAACAAGGCCACCACCATCTCCTTCCATGAAAGTCTACAAGCTATTTTTGGATCTTTATTACGATGATTTCGGCACATACCGAAATGTTTATCATTCATTAGGAGGGGTTTATATACAATTTGGAAACATGCCGAGTCATCAAAGGAAGTTGCTCAAAAATCACTTTGTTCTTGGATTCGTCCCATTCGGTGGTGATTTTAATGAGTTTGTAAAACCATTTATTTCCGAAATGAAGGAACTTGAAAAGGGAAAAGTAATGAATATACAAGGACAAGATGTTTGGGTAATTGCAAGTATAGGAGTTGTAACAGCTGACTTACCCCAAGGCAATGACTTGGCTGGTGTACTGCGACAAAATGCTAATAAAGGGTGTAGGAGTTGCACTATAAGTAAAGATTCATTCACTGATTTTACTCAAGATATGGCTTTAACTTCTCGATATCATCATTTGACGGATTCTGAATTTTCTTTAATATCTGCTGAAACGGTTATTGCTCAAAAAAACGACTTAGTAGGGAATATGGATTGAAATTACGGCCTAGTATTTTAGATGAACTTAAAAGAGAAAGACATCTACAAACACCACAAGATATTTATCATGTTACTGCGGGAAAGATCGGGCGTCTACTCAAATTAACTTGTGAATTATTTTCACAAGAAGGAGAAAATGATTTCATCAAAACCTGGAAAGACTTTGAGAAACCAAAGACATGGTCACGTATACCAAATCCCATTAGCCACCGGGAAAGTTTTATGATGTCTGATTACCTCCGGGTTGCTATGATAATGCCTTTTATACTAAATCGTTTTTAAAAGTAACTAGTTTGAAGAATAATGAAGCGAAAAATATTCAACAGCGAACTGGCGCATCACGTATTAATTTAGTAAAAAATGCTGTAATTACTTGTTGGGTTCATGTAGCAAAAACAATGAGTATGGTCTTTAAAAGCAAGTTTACGAATAATTCTTATGAAGAATTACAACAAAATCTTAAAGAAGAAATGAATATTCTCCCAAAGGTATAAATAATAGATGATTACTTAGTACAAATTTGAATAAATTATTTACTGTACTAATAATAATAAATGATCTTTAGGTTTTCTCTGAATTTGTCAATTTGCCAAATTTGCATGTTAGTATCCATTTACTAATGCATGCAAAAACTTATGGTACTCTTATAAATACTCAATGCGGTATTAAAGAGATGGTTGCATCGGATTTTTAAAGCAATGGTACCCACGGACAAATCGAAAGAATATTGAATAGATTTATTAAAACGATATACCACACTTTTCGCAATTCGTCATCTAGTAGATGTGGTATAGATCAAAGGTTATCACGACGTTGTGACGGTTTTACTTCTATGACATCAAATTTTAGGCATATATTAACCAATTGGTATATTACCGAAGACAAAGGAACATCAAACGAACATGATGAACAAGATGCATGGTTTGTATTGTAATTTATTATTTACTAAAGCGATGATACTATTTTTTTTTTTCTAAAAACGTTATTTATTTTGATTAATTTTATATTATATTGTAATTTTATTATAGTAGATACTTCTCCGGTAAACTTTATTACAAATTATTACCTTAAAAAGGAAGTATCCCCGACAAGATCGTGAAAATTTATGTTTGAACTTGCCACATTTCAATTCTGGAGTTGCTCCTTTCATTTGAAGATATTGGATTTAAGTCAGCTCTTGTATATTCTCCAAATGAGTGGTATAAATTGGCAACATATACAATAGAAGAAACTACTAGTGGTGTCTTCTCCAAAATCCATCTTCATATTGGTGACTTCGTGACAATACAAGAGAAATCATGATGAATGTTATGCAATTATAAAAGGAATCTTCAAATATAAAGCCAACAATAATAAATTTTATGCATTTATTATTCTTGATTGGTTTTGAAGAAATTAAGAGAGTTCATCATGTAGTTGAAAATGTCCCCTTTATCGTATTCAGGGCAACCGATGATACATTGTTGGAGAAGAATATTCCCAATATCAGTATTGACCATGTGCAAAAGGTTCACTTTGTTTATGATGCAACGAATGAATGCTGGATAAAAAATAATTTTTTTTTTACTGCTATATAACTTTATAATTAGGACTTCTATTATATGAAAGAACTTATTGGTGTTATATTTATATTTGTAATTAGGATGAAATTTTGGTGGGTAGTAATTGTTATTTAAAACAATGCATTTAGCCGATTTTCATATCGTGATGATATCGTGCAGATCTCGATCTGATCAACCAAGTAAAAACCTTTATTTTTTGTTTTTTTGTTTTTACTGATAAAAACCCATCACACTGCCTCCTGCTTTTCCGTTTAGATACTCCCCTGTTACGTAAAAACCGTTTAGTATGTGATTTTATGAAATTGTGATACCTTTGAAATAAAGTTTTTTTAGTGAGATTTAACTACTCTGCTTTTTCACTAAATGGTATGTTTGGAAATAAAGATAAATATGCACCAGCAAAGTACGGGTATTAGTTAGACGTACAATTTACTTTTTTTATCAGTATATTTGTGAGGTTGGAGGTTATAAGAGACGAAAGACTCGAAATGTTACGTTTTTACACTTATAGGAAGGTTTCCTTTACGTTTCTTATTATTTTTTAGGTAACGTTGTCTTTAGGCTATCCCAACATTTCTTTTATTATTCTTTTTTATGGATATTGATTAGGAGTACTGAGTACTGGGGACAATTAAAAAGTGGTTAGTTTTCGCGAAAACGTGCCATGTTTCCTTATTTTTTTTTTTTTTTTCC
>BLAL01000014.1:0-189684 GCA_015698045.1 Rhizophagus clarus | reverse complement strand
AAAATAGTGTTATGTTGTTAGAAGTGACATGTAATTAGTGAAAATAGTATTTTACCGGAAAATGGGGACAGCAGTTGGCCAGTATTATGACAAAGAAACTATATATGTGACAAGTTTTCTACTTGGAAAAGTGGACGAGTGTGACACCGGAGACAAATATTCTCTGCCAAATGGGAAAACAAAGAACCAGAAAAGCGTGAAAGATCAGTACAAATTACAAATATTCGCTTATCATTTTGATGAAAATTACCTTTCTTGTATCCAATAGCTAGCAAACGCAAATGTAATTTTTAAAGTCATATAGTAAAATGAAAAATCGTTACAAATATTCGAATGCCACTTGAAAGAAAATATAAATATAAAAATACCACTCGATCAAATGTAAGGAGCAAAGAGAAGCATTAAAATCATCAAAATAACATACGTCCTAAACGTAGAGAACGTCCTTCGATAGTTCAGAAGATATGAAGGGAAGGCTTAGCATTAATGATGAGATAGGAGGATATTTGAAATATACATATACACATATATATATATGTAACGTAAGGTAGCGTAATGTAACGTAGCATAGCGTAAGTATAAGTTGAGCTATAACTTAAAGCTGTGTGAATTTTTCACGTCAAAAGTACTAAAGTATCATAACGTACGTAGCGATAGAAATAGTAGTAGAGGTTTTACGAAAAGAATAGTGAAAGGTTAGTAGTAAATAACGGATTCTGTAACTGTCTCCAGAACAAATCGGAATATTTCTCATTTCCGATTGTTGAATGTGAGAGTAAAAGTTAGAAAAAGTTTGCTACAAAAATAATTAAATATAATTAAAGTCATAACTCGTACAAGTAGACTTACATATCGGTATGTTTAACTATTGAAGGAATTATATCACACTAACCACTAGTTTCCAGACACCATACGAGCGCAAGGCATTAGCAAGTTTTGTTATGGGTGGTTCTTCCAACAGTAACGGTGATATCATAGTAAAAATAGAACAAAAATAGGTAACGCAATCGTAAAATGGCAAAAAAAATTTGCGAGTAGGGCAAAACGGAAAAAAAGTAATATTGTTATAAGCAGAGATCTGACCAATCAGACTAAATTGATGATCAAATCGTGACCATTTTTTGCACTATGACATAAATTTACAAGATATTTGTGTGACGTAAACTTGCCATAATATACCAAATTTTCCATGTTATACCAATTTTTTATATCAGTTAGCGAATTTTCTTATAACGATGCCAAACCCTACAAAAGCGAGTGGACTGTAATTTATCACTATATTTATCAATAGCAGACATTATTTTGGAGAGAAGATGGACCATATTTGTTTGGAATTGACATTAATTGATATCGGTTTAATAATACTGTAAAAAAGTTTTATTTATATTTTATTTTTTTTTGCCGTATACTTTCTTAATTTTCTCATACTTTTCTTCGATTGTTCATCCGAGCTACTTTGATAGCTAAATGTCCCTTCATAATCCTCCTCTTCTTCTCCTACATTTCCCTCTTCTTTCTCTTCCTCTCTCTCGTCTCTTTCTTTTCTTCTTCTTCCTCTCTCTCCGTCTCTTTCTTTTCTTCTTCATCTCTTCATCTCTTCTTTTGTCATTCTCTTCATCTCCTTTCGTCCACTTTCTTCATAAAGATAAAAATCTTCATTTTCTCTAATTTTTTTTCTATTAAAAAAAAATATTTAGTATTATATACTATTTAACTATTTATGCAGATTTCAAATACTTACCAAATTTTTTATAAGAAACGGCTTAATTACTGTTTCATTAACGTGAATAATCTGAAATTTTCTGGGTTTTAAAATTAGTTCACATGTGCTAATTGCGAAAGCAATTTGCGTCTGTGATACTGATTTTTTTCCTTTACCAACTTTCTTATTATTGTTGATATATATGTCTCGCCCAACTATTTATTTTTTTAAATATTATCGTAACATAATTTAACGGCCGGTTCATTCTTCCATTCTTTGATGATGGTTTCTCTGCTAGTTGTAGGAAGGGAGGGAGTTGGAGTTCTCGAAAAGTGACGGACATCGCTTCTTTATATTACCAGTTAACACCTCGGACACTTCGATGTTTTTTCCAAAGCTATAAGAAAAAATTAATTAATTTTCAATGTGTTAATATAAAATCGTAAAATTGCGCGATACTTACGTGGGATGATATTTATTATTTCGTAATAAATCACCCAATTATCGGGTCTTTTGAATTGTTTCATAAATTCTTTTATGGTTTTTCATTTATAATGTCCTATGGGCTTCTCGAAAATCATCCGAATTTGGATATATTGAAAGTTTCGAGCAATTTAGGAGCAATGTCTTTGATTACATTCTGTAAAATGATGTACATATAAGTGATTGTTTAATTCACTGGATTTTAGGTCAAATTTTTATATCGAGTCTTACTTTTATAAATTCCGTGTTGTTATTTACGCCGTTATTACATGCTTCCTCTATCTTTGTTACTTTTGCTTCTAAAGACTTTTTGATTTGAATAATAGTTTCGAGTTTCGAAAATGAATCTTATTATTTTGACGCAAGATCTTCTCCAAAGTCGTTTCTATATAACAGCAGAAATATATAATTAATCATTATTTTTCTTTACATATACATATTCGAATACATACCATCAGGAACTTCAGGACACTTTTTTTTTTTTGATTTTGAGCTGGCTTCAGGAACTTTCAGGACACTTTTTTTTTTTTGATTTTGAGCTGGATTCTATATAGCAGTAGAGAATATAATTAACCATTATTTTTCTTTACATATAACAAATAATATATATTCGATCATACCATCAGAAGCTTCGCCTTCATCGATTCTTTTTCGTTTGTTAACATCAACCGGACGCTTGGTTTTTTTGAACTGCTAGATTCGATATAATTAGCTTTATTCATTGTAAATAGATAATTTGAGGATAGTGGGAAGAACTTAATTAAAACCAAGTTTAACGAACTGAGTTAGAATTACCGGTTGAAGAAGAGAACAACAAAGTATTTATAAATATTTTTATAAGCTTAGATTTAATACTTGCCGCATTCGCAAAAGTTTATTTTTTTTTTTTTATGGCAAACCGGCATCACTTTTTGAAAAATATGAAAGGGGTGGGTATTCTTCTTTTTTTTGTGGCAAATCACGCATCGATTATTGAAAAATGCAAAGGGTAAATCGTGCATCGCTTATTGAAAATGCAAAGGGGTGGGTATTCTTTTTTTGCGACAAATCGTGCGAAAAATGCAAAGAGTTGATATAAGCGAACAATATACTAGATGGGGCGATTCTTTTTTTTTGTAAAAAAAAAGGAAATTTAGCATCATATTCATTTTGTAAAGAATGCAAAGAGGTGTAAAATGTCACTAGAAGATATTGACTTACATAATTTTACACAAAATTCAGGAAAGAAAAGAGATCATTTGATAAAAGAAGTAAAAAATCCAAGTCAATTCACATTATCCTTGTAGCCTCCGGATTCCAAAAATTTTCGAAAGGATGAAGTCTAATAGATAGAAGTTACTGTTAGTATGTGTGCAGATCATTGTACGAAGGCTGATGTACCTACAATATTAATAAAGAGAGTGTTAAAAAAACCGTGATTCTTTTTTTTTTTTCGTGTAAAAAAGGAAATTTAGCATATTTTTTTTGCAAAAAACGTAAAGGAGTGCGAAATGTCTTGCATATTTTCATACAAAAGCTAAAATAATAATTTTGAAAAAAATAAAAGAAAAAAAAACCATGAAGTGAACATAGAATAAAGAAAGAAGACCTGAAACTTATATTTTTTCATTGATTTAATTTTGATGTCTAAGCCCACTAGATCCGAATATTTTCATGAAACTGATCTCGTAAGGTTTTGCGTCAGTCTCCGCAAAAAAATCAGACATTAGTTACGTTAACTTATTATATCCGTTGTATATCCATTAGTAATATGATAATTACTAAATTTGAATTAGATTACGCAGTGATGCATAGTTGAATTCTATAAGTCATTTATTATTTTGATTACTATTTTATTAAAGTCAAACCATCCAATGAATACAATAACGTTACGAAACCCGTTCCGATAGTCAATTACAAACCCGGGTAATAACAAGTCATGGACTACTACTCTAACACTCCAATTTAGTATTTTTTTTCATTTCCTATGACGAAAGAAAATTTGTGTCTTCCTTTTCTTATGTTGATAAAGTAACCATTCGAAAATTAAATATTGTTAATCACTTTAAAAGAAGATATTACAGGAATTAATTGCTGAACAATTTATGTTATTGTTGTCACGCCCGTGTAATTTTATTAAATTTTACGCTGATTCTGGACTGGAACCAAAGGCTTACATTAATTAATTAGATATCACAGGAATTAATTGCATGTCATTATGTGTCGTTGTTGTCGCGCCTGTGTAATTTTATTAAATTTTACGCTGATTCTGGACCGGAACCAAAGGATGGGCAGATGTAAATAAAATAAAAATTTTTTCACATTGAAGGTGATAAAATGCCACGAAATGTCATAATAAATAAAGATTTTTTAATATTATCAGCTTTATTTATAGTGTAATTATAAATATCATCCACATACAATGGTAAAGAGACGGATAAAATTTTTTAATAAGGAAATTTTATGTATTATTTGCATTTGGTAGTAAAAAAATGACACTTGTTGTATTATATCGAGGGGACAATCGAGTTTTATTGCTTTTTTTTAGTTGCAGCACTGTAAACATTATTCCTCAAAACCTGTAATATTCTGTAAATGACAAACCGTAGGTGTGTTTTGGGCGGAAACACCGCGTCTAAAATGATTTACAAATATTAGATTCAGAAGTTTCAAAGATAGTTTCGGCTTATATTGAACGAAACATGAGTGAAACGTTTCAAATTTTGAAAATAGTTTCGAAACATTAATTATCGTGAATTGGCGCAATTTTTTGATTCATTTGAAATACGTCACAAGAGGTAAATTTTTATAAATTGACGAAAGCGAGAGAAATTTTTTATTGTAAAGTTTAAATTCGACATAAAAAAGCGATAAAGTTTAAATTCAAGTAAACAAAATACTCTCAAAATGTCTTTCAAATGCCCATTTTGTCCAAGATATTTTAGCACAAGGTCTGCCTATACTCAACATAAAAATCATTGTATACCATCTACTAATAATAATAGCGATAGTGAAAGTAATGATAATGATATTGAGGTAAGAAACAGAAATTATTTAAATTTTTCTTTAAACATAATTCCTAATTTTATACTAAATTTAGATGGTCCATGAAAATTTAAATGAAGACTTTTCTGATAATGAAAGTATTGACTCAGAAATAAATGATCAGAGTTTTCAAAGTAAGATGTCAATTTCGGAGACCGATGAAATTGATCAAAATGAAAATGTCGATGAAAATATCTTGGGAGATTTTGATTCAGAACCAAGTGAAGAATCCGAAGATTCTGACTCAGAATTAAATGAGGAAGAATTTGAACCAGAAATTAATGCAACGTATCCAAATGAAGCATATGGTGATTTAATGTCATTGGTTACAAAACATAAACTTAGCAATGTGACAGGCAATGCTATAATTAAATTTTTAATAAACATGCAAATTTAAATAAATCCCCTCTTCCAAAATCTATCGAACAAGGTCATAAATTTATGAATAATATGAATCTACCAAGTTTAAAGTATACTAAAACTTGTGTAATAAATTATAAAAATAATGAGTATTTTCTTTATCATCGATCTATAATAAATTGTATAAAAAACATATTGTCAATTCCTGACATATCACAAAATTTTGTGCTAACTTTTGAAAAAGTTAAGGTAATTATTTATATACTAGTACTTTCATATAACTTAAAAATGTAGAATATATACTAATCATTATTAACTTAAAGCATAATGAAGAAAGAGTGTATGGTGAGCAGAATACTGGAACATGGTGGGAAAATACAGAAGCACTCTTGCCAATTGGTGCCAAGCTTTTATCTTTAATATTGTATTCAGACGCTACAAATGTTGACACACTGGGGAAAAGTCAACTTCATCCAATTTACTTGTCAATTGGTAATATTAAAAATTGGAGGCGCAACAAACAAGATGCAAAACAATTATTAGGATACTTGCCAATCCTAAAATCTAAAGATAATACTGAGAGAAAGTTTGAAACATTTAAGAAAGCTGTTCGAGAGTGCTTTCATAGATCCTTAGAAAAGTTACTAGATCCTCTATTAAAATTAAATAAAAAGGGTATTGATCTAACTTTGAATAACGAAACTATTTGGTTCCATCCTCAGATTTCAATTATAATTTCTGACTGGCCGGAAGCTGCAACGTATTGTCTTACGTATAAATCATCAATGTCAAACCATCCTTGTCATTTTTGTCTGGTCGCAAGAGACAATTTTGCTGATCTTAATTTACAATTTGATGATATAACAACGCGAACTCACCTTAATATGCAGGAACATTTTAATCAAGGCACAGTAAATTCCGTTAGCATTGAAAATATATATAATTTTTTTTGGAAATTACCGTAAGTTTATGCAATATTTGTTATACCGGTATTTATTTATCTTATTAATATATTACTTATTAATTTATTTTAAGTAATGTAAATATCTATCAAGCCACAGTGCCCGATAGATTACATCATCTCGATTTAGGTCTTTTCCATTATCAAATCGATTATACGAAGAAACTTTTAGAGGAACAATGCGGAAAATCTTTAGTAGATGAAATAGATCATCGATTAGCCAAAATACCAAGATTTCCCAGGTTGAAGATCTTTACAAATGGAATACAAACATTAGCCAGACTAACAGCCGATGAATATCGCAATCTGATGAAAATAATGATTTTTGTGGTGGATAATTTATATGAAAATAATGAGAATATTGAAAATTTTGTAAAGAATGAAGATCTGACAAAACTTTACGAAGCTTGGAATAAAATGTATGCAATTAGTCGATATGAAAATTTTAAAGAAAGTGATTTGATCAAATTTTAGGAATCGATAAATGAATGGTCTCAAATGTTCGTCAAAACTCTCCAACATATGTCCCCCTCGGGACTGAAATTACCAAAACTGCATTCGTGGGTATACCATATAGTTGATTCGATTTGATCTTTTGGTGCAGTTAATGGATACACTACGGAGACTTACGAAAGTCTTCACAAAGAATATGTCAAAAATCCATACTGATTAAGTAATAAAAAAAATATAGAGATACAATTAATGCAAATAGTAAGTATTATAAAATTACGTACTTATACAATGAAGATTTTTAATTGATTAAATTTTTTTATAGATTCGACGGCGATCAATAATAAATATAACCCATCGAACACCAAATTTAGCAATCACCCCCCGTACATTTAAATTCGCGGCTAAACATTTTGAATTTTTGCTAAAAAATGCGCACGATTTCTTTGTAGAACAGGCGGAAAATTCTAATATAGATAACAGAATGAAATCTGGGTTTGAAAATTTTTCTGAATGTTTAAATCTGTATATAGATCACGAAAATATTGCAGATAAAGGCAAAGTGACTATATACGGATCAGTTATAATAGAAAATGGTGCAATAATACGTGCAACTAATAGTTATTACGGCAAACCTTGGTTTAGTAATGTGTCGATTCGCATGGACTCTGATGAATTATTTGATTATGCTTCTGATCAAGGCATTTGTTATGGGCAGGTAATTATTTAATTTATTGGTACAAATTATTTAAATGACGTTACTAAATTAAAATATTTTTGAAGATTTTGTTAATAGCAAGGATAGATTTTGAAGATCCGTTAAATCTCGCATTAATTCAATGGTATGACTTTAAATCTGAAAGTCATCCATATCTTTATGGATGCCCTTTACTAGAACTTACAGAAATCTATAATTTTATCGATATTGAGGCTATACAAAATATTGTACATATAGTACCCCGGTTTGATAAGTCAAATGAATATTTTGTAAACAAATATATATTTTAAATTTAGTTATAACGACAAATAAATATTGAAATAAATTTTTAGCCGTCATAATGGTGGTCATGGTAAAGAAGAAAAAAAAATAATAATAATAATTGAATAATATATTAGAGAACCCTTTTCAATAATATAATAATTATTTTTTCATAAGCAAATAGTAACAACTCCATTATTATAAAATAATATATATTTAATAAGTGATTTATAAAAAAGAGATTTATTTATTTATTTATTATGTTATCATATAAATGTATGTAAAAAATTTTTTTAACTCTATATGCAAGAAATAATTAAAAATTTAAAACATATTATAATTAACTGGTACTTGTTCGCTATCAATAATTATATTGATACCCAAGTTGCACGACGAGGACGTCAGTACTAACGCAACCCAAAAAATAATTACAAATAACTATCAGTTATACAACGCCTTATCCAGGAGGGCCGAATAGAGAAGGACGTTCACAGTAGGCCGTCCTTCGTATATCAGGTCTGGGTACCTGACTGAAAACTTTCGCAAACTGTGGCCACAAAGTGCTTCCAGTTCTCTATTCTACCAGTTGTATAACGCTGTTAGGATGACCATTATTCATAATTAATCGAGAAAAGAATAATTTTTTTGATATATTTATATAAATTATTTTTTTACAATGATGTGAATTCTAGCATTAAAAATTTGTGATTTATTAACAAATTTAGAAATTGACCCAATTTCAAGATTATCAATCAACTTACACATATTATAGCCGTATAAATAAACCGCCCCTGCATCCGGCTACAACTAATGAAATTTTTAATATGACCTCTCCCTCGAGAAAAAAAAATCGTACAATATATTTTAGTCGCAAAGTGCATCGCCAACAGCAAGGACAACAATCGGTAATTATCAATGACATAATAAAATATAATATAATTATTGTTAAATTAACTTAACAAAATCAGAATTTGGACGAAGCCCTTGCTAACTTAATTAATAACGTATATATTAGTAATCAGGATAATAATTTCATACCAAGAGAATGGTATGAAAAATTATGGAAGGACTTTCAAGCTCTTGAAAGGAATTATGATAATTTAAATATTAGATTTAAATTTGGGTTGGGTCTATGGAGATTAGTTTTAATTTTTACATTATTATGTTTTCTAGTATTTTTTATAAATAAATTCTTTTTATGATAAAGAAACTTTACATTGAATTATACACTGCAATTTAGCCTTTGGTTCCGGTCTGGAATCAGCGTAAAGTTTAATAAAATTACACAGGCGCGGCCAATGATATAATTATTGTTCAGTCATTAATTCCTTAATTAATGTATGTTCCGTTTAGCTCATTAAACTGCATGACGATTGCGATGATATTCTATAGGGCTGATATTTCCCACGATAGAGCTAAATTCTCATCACGAAAATACCTTCCAAATATTTTTATTTCAAAAAAAAAAAATTAACATTGGTAGTAGTATCATTATTTAATCTAGACCTAGGGTTTTTTATAATATTTATTGAAAGAATACAAAGAAAGAATACAAAGAAAATAAAAATCAAAAACATTATTGATTATTTTTGATTATTTTCCCATTTAAAGTATTCATCCAAACTTTTGAATGAAGGTTGTGACGAAGATTGAGACTGTGATGATGATGATGACGACGATGATGATTGCTGTGCGTGCTGTGCGTAAAGTTTCAGTTCAAGATCATAATTTCTTTTCTTTTGAATTTCGATTTGTTTTGCGTACACGTCTATCCATTTTAATAAGTTTTCATTTTCCCGATACAATTGATTCATTTGTTCAATTGCTTTCTCTTTTGATGCTTCAACATCTTTCTTATAATCGATAAGTTGTATTTGAACATCACCGATTTCAATTTCTTTCCGTAATTTATGACGTTGTCGTCTTTTAAGCTGCCGTTTACAAGATGTTTTTCTGGAAAACAAGGATGGTTTGCCCATTTTTTTAAAAATCAAAAATTTAAAAGTTTTTTTTTTTAAAAAAAATAATGGAAATTTATTAGTCGTGGTAGTGTCATGGTCAGAAAACAATTTTAGAAATTATCCAGCTGAATAACAGCCGAAATTAGTCAGGTCCTTTTCCAAACATATGGCATTGTAACTAGTGTAACTAGTAATGTGTACACGTGCACATTGTGCACATGAATTTTATACAGACCAGAATCCTACTTAATTATCAGAATTCAAAAAAGGAATTGTAACAATGTAATTCTTTTTTTCCGATGATTCCGGATAGATAGATATCTAATAAATTCTTTGAGACTCCTGATGGAACCGTAAAAAATTTATTGATTTATATCTAATTAAAGTATATATATTAATTCTTTGTGATCATTTTTGAAGACTTGTAGTCTTGTAGAAGAAGAAATATATTATATATGGTAATGTGTAATGTTTTATTACATATGTCCACAAAACTGTATAAATTTGGTAACCAATTTATTGAAGTAATAAATAAGTACAGATAGATGCGTAGGTATATGCAGGTTCATTTATACTTTGTTATAATTCTTTATACTTTTTTTTCTCTCTTCATGATATTAGTTTCACCTTCAAATAAAATATATTAATTATGCTGGTCTGAAGCGGTGTCTCGTAATTCCTTAACATGTAATTTATTTTAATTACGTTGATTGATCAATGAATTATTTTTCCGCGCAATTTCAAAAATAGAAACCATTGTACTGGATGTGCTCTCCTGCGTAATTCCAAAGATAGAAACTATTGTACTGTTAATTATTTCCCTGCGTATCCAAAATCGGATGTAATTTAATTTGATCACTTTGATTTAACAATGAATTATTTTCCGCGCTCTTAATCATTTTCTTGCGTAATTCCAAAAATAGAAATCATTGTACTGGATTTATTTTAATTTACGTATATGCAAAGAAAGACGCGGGAGATCAATGATCTGGTTTTTAGCGATAAGAACATTTACATCGCTCATTAAATCAATTTATTTAGTCCACGTTTATACATCAAATTAATTGAGATTTAACAATTATCTATAAACTATACATTGTAAAATATAACATAAATGCATAATTATAAAATATCTAAAAATAAAAACTTGAGAGTTCAAAAAATATAAATATAAGTTATTTCTCTTGGAAATCATGTATCAAGCAATAATCATTTGTTACTACCATTTTGTGAACAAAACATAAATTTACTCTTTATCTTCTTCATCAAAAAATGTCTCAATCATCAATTGTATCATCAAAAAGAAAAAGGAAGCATGAGTCTTACAATTTAGATGAAAGGCTTCATGAACAATTTAATTGGGACGAGGATTCATTCGACAATAAAAAAATAAAATTAGATACATTGAATGATAGAAAAGAACTATTTAACAAACGCGCTTCTTTTACAAACTTAGTGTCCTCTGCGTCCCTAATATTACCACCCGAAGTTGATACGGTGGTAATTACAAAGGACAAATTTGTTGTGAAATGGATTCAAAATCCAGACACAATAACTAAAATTCCCCCAACTCAAGTGAAACAGGTATTGTACGAGGATGATAGAATTGAACTTGGGAATGAAATTCATCAGAATTCTTTTAAAATACCAGTTTATTATTGTAATTTAGTCACTCCAAATAATATAATTAAGAAAATAAATGAAGAGAAGCGAATGCTCATTAACTCACAAATTAATGATGCAGAAACATCCTTATCGTCTGCCCAAATTGAGAGTTACTCAGAAATAACAAAAAAATCGCTCAAAAAAACAGCTAGTAAGAAATCCGTAAATGAAAAGTTAAATAGTTCAATACGGGCAATAAATGAAAGTCTTCAATACTTTCATTACCTTCCTCCAAAAGATGTCCCTGTGCGGGACAAAAAAATTGTAAGTGTTTTATTATTATTTTTATATCAAAACAGAATAAATCAATTAAATATTAATATTTTTTTAAGAACCTGAATCGTTACGAATGGAGTGCAAAAACTTGCGAGTATTTAAAGCTAAAAGCAGAGGATGAACATGATGAGAAATTAGAAGAATGGGGAAATCTCGCCACGAAAAAAGAGCATCATATTTCAACTATCGATTCAGTTTATGATAAACCAAATACAAGTTACTTTGAACAATATGTTGATTATATTGCAACTGAACATGAAGAGGTGCCCGATTACCTCATTCCGTTGAATCCTCCTCCAGCACCAATGCTCATCCAAAATAAACATGATGCCAACTTTATGCGGCATTTTGAGGCTGCTACAGATTATATTTTGTATGCAGCCACAGCCTGCACAAGATTAAGGGTCAGCGAGGAAATTGCTCGCAGATCAAGATTAAGATGGTATAGTGTTTTAGCAGATCTTTACGACCGTTATAAACAAGTTGTAGACAAAATACCTTCCTTAAAAGATGATGATAAGAGGGTTAAGGAAGCCTTAGAATTGGAAGGGAAAAAAAAAGATAAATTAAGAAGAAAGGCACTCGCAAAGGAAGTGATGGCGGGCCGAAGAATCAACAAAATCTTAAATGCCCTGAAAGGGCAGTGGAATGTGATAGAATTACATGATTTTATCACAAGAGAATTCCTAATAAATAATGATACAGATTTTTTTGATAAACTAACAAAAGGAATTCAGTGGCCGACAAAGGAATTTGACCTACATTATAGGCGGGTTCCTAATTCGGGATCCTCGTTTCAATTTGCTTTAAAGGAGGATGATGATAATTATGAAAAGTCAGAGGATCACGAAAATAACGAAGAAGAGGATGATAATGAGGATGGAAAAGCACCAGATGGAGATGCAGCACAAGCACCAGTCGAGGATAATGGTGGAAATCACGATGATGACGAGGATGATGACGAGATGGATATTGACAGAAAAAAGGATGGTGATTATGAAAAATCAGAGGATCACGAAAATAATGAAAAAGAGGATGATAATGAGGATGGAGATGCAGCACCAGCACCAGATGCAGCACCGGAGATGGCCAGCAGTTAATTTGATTTTTTCATAATAGAATTTAGTTTATTTTTACGAGAGTTTTTTTTATTTCCTATTTTATCAGATTTATAAAAAAACATTATCTGTTCGTAATAAATAAATAAAAATATATACGGTATATTATATGTATATGTCAAAAACATGTTTTAAGATAGTGTGAATTGATTCAACTTATTATGTTTTTCTTTAAATATCGTTCATTTGAAAAGCTCTGGTAAAATGCGTGTTCTTTTGCTCTAAACAACCTTTCACGTGGCTGGCATTGCCAAATAACGTTTTTTTTTGAATAATTTAATAAAAAGAATAATTGTTTTTTAAATTACAATACATGAAAGGCACAGAATGCTTTTATAAAAGATGCTTGACAAATCATTTTTAATAATGTCAGAATTTCCAGAAAAAGTAGTTTACATATTTTCTTATTGAGCTAAATGAGCAAAATATTGCAGATTCGTTCTTATCTGTTATAATTTTAAATATAATGTACAGATATCATAGGAATTTATGTGTCGTTGTTGTTGTCGTGCCCATGCAGTTTTATTAAATTTTACGCTGATTCTGGACCGGAACCAAAGAACCAAAGGCTTACATTAATTACATTAATTAAAAGAAGATATTACAGGATTGCTGAACAATATGTCATTATGTGTTATTGTTGTCACGCCCGAGTAATTTTATTAAATTTTACGCTGATTCCAGACCAGAACCAAAGGCTTACATTAATTACATTAATTAAAAGAAGATATTACAGGAATTAATTGCTGAACAATATGTCATTATGTGTCATTTTGTCGCGCCCGTGTAATTTCTTTGTAATGTTCAATAAATATAATAATATTGAAAAAAACCAGGTCCTTCTAGATTATATAATGATACTACTACCAATTACCAAAGTTAATTTTTTTTTGAAATAAAAATATTTAGACATTTTACGTGGGGAGAATTTAGCCCTATCGTGGGACATGGGAAATGTCATCCCTATAGAAAGTCTTCACAATCATCATGCGGTAGAAATTGAACTTAAGACCTGCAGATATGCAGATTCCGTGCAAAGAACAACTACACCACATAATTGTAGTTAGAAAAAAGATTTTATTGATAATTTTAAGTCTATAAAAATTTTAATAATTTTCAATTTTATATACTAAGATCTAAATTTTTTTTGTATACGTTTCCGCTACTATATTGTACTGTACATTGTAGGTGGTGCACAAATTTCCGCACATGACCATAATTTTGTGTGCGCTTTATGCTTGGTAAGATTAATGAAAATTTAGTTGTTAATAAAAATCAAATCTATATCTCTTTGAATTTTTAGAGTTTTAGCAGATATCGCTGCAAATCGACATCATAAATGTTATATCGTATCATATATATATTAATTTAACATCGTTCAAATTTCAAAGTTTCTTAATTATATAAATATCAGTAATTATTAAATTTGTGTCAGTTTTAAAATTAACCAATAAAATCACATTAATCTTTATGCATGATGTAATATACTAAATTAACCAATCAAAATTCGATTTGTTTACATGCATGTGATATCTAAAAATAGCTAAAAATCGTGTTTATTTAATGCGTGATTTTTTTTTGCTTATTTTCAAAAATACGCTTCTCTCTTAAATATTATACTTGTCTTATATATTAACACTTTACGGTATTTTCTTTTCTCTTTTATCCAAGTATACTTTACTTATCTTTTATTCAAGTATACTTATCTTTTACAATATTAACAATACTTTGGTATTTTAGTTTATATATTCGATATAACCACCAACACAAAGACCGTTCGCCAAAAAACGTATAAGACAAAAAAACTACTTTTAAATAAATAGTGAAGCCATTAAGCAGGTATGAAAATGGGATATACGCATATTTTTCGTATTTTTTTGGACTCTACCATATTCGTAAAGTCTACTGGTTCTGTAGGAGGGATTGGTTATGTACTTTCTTTACAATAGGGTGTAGTTTGAGTCTTTCTTTGTTAGACTGTGGTATTACTTAAGGGAGTTAGAATGTATTCTCAAATGCTATGTTCAAATTGCTGAATATATTTGAAGCTTTCTTTTGTAATATTTGCTTAGCCCAGAGGAAAATGTTGTGAAATAGGGCTGGATATTTTATGACATTTTCTGCCGCCAATTACTTTGTCCGGAGTGGCGTCAGTCGTAGCAGCCAGCATTTTTTTTATAATATTATGGTTTTAAGAATTAGTAACACTTTCAAAATTTAAAGAGCTAACGTTAAAAATATTATCATTTTTATTTTTTCTCAAAATCCCGGAGATTACCTGCTCTAACCATTATCCCAAGGTTATGTATTAAATTTAAATTTTAAATATATTTTATAAAGAGTATATTATATTAATCATAATTGTTTTTTTTTTATATTTTTTTTAAAATTTACCCTTAGTGACTGGATCCTACTTACGTATAGAATAAAAGGAATAAAGATAGTATTTAATGTTTTTGTTATTCTTAACAATAATCTTTATTTTCTTTTATTATTAATAAGATTGTATTATTATTATTGATGTATAATAAATATTAATTTTTGTGATGTAATTTATGAAATTACTACGATATAGTTATTGATGATATCAAATAAATGTTATAATACTTTAGCGATGTTAATTCGATATTAATATGATATTTCTACGATATAGTTATGATGTCAAATAAATGTTATAATACTTTGGTAACGTTAATATGATATTTCAACATTTCGACCGTAATGTTTCGTAATACTTACGAGCACGTAATGCTACGGAACATTTCGATCGTAATGTTCCGTAATACTTACGAGCACGTAATGCTACAGAACATTTTGACCGTAATGTTTCATAATGCTTACGAGCACGTAATGCTACGGAACATTTTGACCGTAATGTTTCGTAATGCTTACGAGCACGTAATGCTACAGAACATTATGGTCGAAATGTTTCGTATTACTTACAAGCACGTAATGCTACAGAACATTTCGATCGTAAGGTTCTGTAATACTTACGAGCACGTAATGCTACAGAACATTATGGTCGAAATATTTCATAATACTTACGAGCACGTAATGCTACAGAACATTTTGACCGTAATGTTTCGTAATGCTTACGAGCACGTAATGCTATGGAACATTATGGTCAAAATATTTCGTAATACTTACAAGCACGTAATGCTACAGAACATTATGGTCGAAATGTTTCGTAATACTTACAAGCACGTAATGCTATGGAACATTATGGTCGAAATGTTTTGTAATACTTACGAGCACGTAATGCTACAGAACATTTTGACCGTAATGTTTCATAATGCTTACGAGCACGTAATGCTACAGAACATTATGGTCAAAATGTTTCGTAATACTTACAAGCACGTAATGCTACAGAACATTATGGTCGAAATGTTTCATAATACTTACAAGCACGTAATGCTACAGAACATTATGGTCGAAATGTTTCATATACTTACGAGCACGTAATTTCATGATATATTTCGGCATATTTTTACGTAGGTTTATAGATCCCGTAAAATATACGGAATATTACGTCGTAAAAATGCGTAAGGTTGCGAAAAACCATAAACTTACAGAACATTATGCCGTGTTTAATTTCCTGATGTTCGTACAGTTTGTACATTTCGACAATTTCGTCAATTCGACAATTCTAAAAATTTTGACATGTCGAAATTAATTTTATACAGTTTGTACATTTCAACAATTTCGTCAATTTGACATGTCAAAATTATTTCGATAATTCTGACTATTTTGACATTTCAATAATTTCTACATGTCGAAATTATTTCAGCATTTTGGCATTTTGACAGATTTTAATTTTGACATTTCAGCATTGACCTTTACCATTTCGGCTGGTAACTTTAGCTATGCTGCATAATGTTATAACGAATAAAATATTGATCTACAATAAAGTAATTCATTTATTGCGAGTCAGTCACCACACAGGTGCTGCAGATGAATCACGCATCACACAATTCAAAATTATTTATACGGGGTAATCTAGATATGACTCTTTTTTTTTATTCGAGATTAGATTTTTTTTATATACGCACGTAAGTACATTTTTTCCACACTTTTTACCACAGTATACTCACGTAAGAATATTTTTTATTAATAATTTGAAATCTTTTGTTTCTTTTCCATTTAATATACTAATGAGAAATAATTTTTTTTTATGAACACAGGTCAAATGAAAAAAAATCAGATTTTACTCTATTTAAAATAGCCTTACCAATTTCAATATAGGACATGCCGAATTTTGCTTATTTTAGTATAGCCATCTCTATTTTTGCCGATTTTTGTTATATTCCGATTTAAAAATCAGAAATGCCGAATTTAGTGGCCGATTTTTACACAGGTCAAATGAAAAAAAAATCGGATTTTACTCTATTTAAAATAGCCTTGCCAATTTCAATATAGGACATACCGAATTTTGCTTATTTTAGTATAGCCATCTCTATTTTTGCCAATTTTTGTTATATTCCGATTTAAAAATCAGAAATGCTGAATTTAGTGGCCGATTTTTACACAGGCCAAATGAAAAAAAAATCGGATTTTACTCTATTTAAAATAGCCTTGCCAATTTCAATATAAGACATGCCGAATTTTGCTTATTACCAATTTTTGTTATATTCCGATTTAACAGTCAGAAAAACTGATTTTAGCAGCCAATTTTTACCTTTTATGACAATTGGCAAAAATTTTGCTAAGGTGTGCTTTGAACATGCTGGATATTTATAAATTAAAATTAAAAGTCAAAATTATTTGAACTTCAAAATTTATTGCTGAATAAAAGGAATTTATTATACAAATTAATAATTTTACTGAACTGAAATTTTTTAGAAAGTAATTTATTGATCTGCATTTTTATAGTAAAGAAACAAACAATCTTAACAGAAACCTTAAATTTTTAAACAGCCTTTTTTTATATTTTCTGCAATATGAATTTAATTAACATTATCATCATATCAATTTGGCATTCAAGATAATATTCAAAAAATGTCCGTTAACTCTTTATTAGGAATGTAAAAAATTGAAAAATATTTCATACAACAAAAAAGAAAGTTCATCCTGCCACTACGGCCCAGATAAACTTTCAAAATTCACCACTGCTACCAGCAACCCATGGTAAATTTCGTAAGAGAAAAAAAAAAAATTAAACTAAAAAAAAAAATTAAACTAATTTTTCTAAAAAAAAAATTAAACTAATTTTTCTAAAAAAAAAATTAAACTAATTTTTCTAAAAAAAAAAAAAAACTAATTTTTTTTTTAAAAAAAAAAAATTAACTATTTATAAATCAAAAAATTTACAATCTCTTCCGGAGAACGAAATTCTTCGTTGAACGGCATGACCTCTGGTTCATTTTTACATTCGCTGATATTATGTCTGGACTTCTAACACTGTAAACAATAATTACCCCATCGATACTGCGATTTTAAATTGGGGCAATTTTTTACAGAATGGCTAAAATACTTACAAATTTTACAGGCCTCTTTATATTGATTGTATGGAATTATCCAATTGTTATTTGTAACAGATATTAACACATCCTTTGAAGAATACAAAATTCTTGGCGATACCGATGAAGAAGATGTTGATAGTGAGAGGTAGGGAATAATTTTTGTTACGTTACTCAAAGGTAACATTGATATATTGTGGAGTTGTTTTAGCTTTCCGTAAGAAATCCCTGCTCTATTACAATTAATAAGTTCGAAATCTTCAACATCACTATCTTTATCTTTATCTTTATCTTTATCTTTATCTTTATCTTTATCGATAACTGTAATCATTATATGCTCGTTAATTGGTATACCGAAAGCTGTGAGTATACTTCTTTGGTATGCCAAAGGTCTTTCGTTGTTATTTAGAATAGGGACGTGAACGTGTACTCCTTTGAAATCTTTCGTTATTATTTATAATAGGGGACGTGAGCAGATATTGTATGTCTAGGGGACGAAAAACAAAAAAGAAATAAAATATAAAAACTTTACGCAAGAAAATGAAGTGATGATGATTTATAAAATTACGTGGTAATAAAGTGTTATTTTATGAGAGAAACTAAGACCCTCTATATATAAATTCATATTTTTTTTCTCACAAGAAAATATAACATACAAGAAAATTTTTTACACCCTGCAATGCTACCTAATATAAACAATATACATGATGGATAAGCCCATTCATAAGCGGTGGTTACCTGCCGATATGCCAGATATAGTAACAATACAGCCACTTTAGCATGAAAGAAAAGTTCCAAAAAAATAACGTATTTGATCTACAACTGATCTACCAGATTTATTCTTGTTAATTTTTTCTTTAATAATTGTTTTATACTTTATGTAATATTTAATATCAAAAATTATTACACGATTAGAATTATTAATCACAGAGTATGGTGCTTGTATTGTAATGCCGTAATAACACTATTTCAATCATATGGGGTCTTTGCAATAGAAAGGTATGAAACTCAAAAAAAATTTTTAAATTTACTTTATATGCTAATTATGTTTTTCATATGCGCCGATCCTTGGAATTAGCTTAAATTAAGAATTTTTAATAAAAAATTAGTAAACAGTGCAAAATACGATTGTGTTACACATTCATCTTATCAATCTTATGTAGAATAATCAGAAAATAAAAAAATTTTTTACAACTCGTACTTAAAAATTAAAGTAATAACGACTTTTTATAACCCATCAACTATTTTAAGAACCCATCACTTTTTACACCAGTTGCAAATAAAAGTTTTGTGAATACAATAGTAGTTATTTGCAGTTGTTAATGGTATTATTTATTCTCCAAAAGCTTTTTCATGATGTAAAATAATTAAATAAGGCAGTAAGAATAACCAGGTTTCATATGAATTTGCTATAATATTTAAAGAATTTTGAAAATAAAGAAATAACCAAAATTTTCATTATCTTTTATTAATTTTTAATTTTAAAAATTTTGTTTTTAAAATATGGAGACAAAGAATCTTCCTTTGTATCATTTACCGATGATGATTTTAAAACTAACAATGATTTTAAAACTCATGCAGGCTCCTCTTAGGGAAATCACTTAACCGACATTGAAATCTCGTGATATTTAAATCCACCAGTACGAAAACTTTGACTTTTAGATAGATGATCGTTGTCACAGAGCCTTGCGAATGCCGTAATCTCCTTGACCATATACTCTTGACCTCAATTGTCCTTAATTCCAAAAGTCCGGTCGTGCTTTTCGTCCGGCAACACTACAAAAAAGAAAAAAAAAAAAAAAATAAATAATTAATTAATTAATTAAAAAAAACAACGAAAAAATTCACCCCAACCCTCCCTTACCTTAATTCTAATAGTCCGGTCGTGCTTTTCGTCTGGCAACACTACAAAAAAGAAAAAAAAAAATTACTAATTAATTAATTAAATAAAAAAACCAACGAAAAACACCACCCCAACCCTCCCTTACCTTACTTAATTCCAATAGTCCGGTCATACTTTTCGTCCGGCAACACTACAAAAAAGAAAAAATAATAATAATTAATTAATTAAATAAAAAAAAACTGAAAAACACCACCCTAACCCTCCCTTACCTTACTTAATTCCAATAGTCCGGTCGTGCTTTTCGTCCGGCAACACTACAAAAAAGAAAAAAGAAAAAAAAAATAGTTAATTAAATAAAAAAAAACCCGAAAAACACCACCCCAACCCTCTCTTACCTTAATTCCAATAGTCCGGTCGTGCTTTTCGTCCGGCAACACTACAAAAAAGAAAAAAAAAAAAAAAATAAATAAATAATTAATTAATTAAAAAAAAACAACGAAAAAATTCACCCCAACCCTCCCTTACCTTAATTCCAATAGTCCGGTCGTGCTTTTCGTCCGGCAACACTACAAAAAAGAAAAAAAAAAATTACTAATTAATTAATTAAATAAAAAAACCAACGAAAAACACCACCCCAACCCTCCCTTACCTTACTTAATTCCAATAGTCCGGTCGTACTTTTCGTCTGGCAACACTACAAAAAAGAAAAAATAATAATAATAATTAATTAATTAAATAAAAAAACAACAACGAAAAGCATCTCCCCAACACTTCCTTACCTTAATTGTCCTTAATTCCAAAAGTCTTTTCGTCCGGCAACACTACAAAAAAGAAAAAAGAAAAAAAAAATAGTTAATTAAATAAAAAAAAAACCCCGAAAAACACCACCCCAACCCTCCCTTACCTTAATTCCAATAGTCCGGTCGTGCTTTTCGTCCGGCAACACTACAAAAAAGAAAAAAAAAAATTACTAATTAATTAATTAAATAAAAAAACCAACGAAAAACACCACCCCAACCCTCCCTTACCTTACTTAATTCCAATAGTCCGGTCGTGCTTTTCGTCCGGCAACACTACAAAAAAGAAAAAATAATAATAATTAATTAATTAATTAAAAAAAAACCGAAAAACACCACCCTAACCCTCCCTTACCTTACTTAATTCCAATAGTCCGGTCGTACTTTTCGTCCGGCAACACTACAAAAAAGAAAAAAGAAAAAAAAAATAGTTAATTAAATAAAAAAAAACCCGAAAAACACCACCCCAACCCTTCCTTACCTTAATTCCAATAGTCCGGTCGTACTTTTCGTCCGGCAACACTACAAAAAAGAAAAAAGAAAAAAAAAATAATTAATTAAATAAAAAAAAAACCCGAAAAACACCACCCCAACCCTCCCTTACCTTAATTCCAATAGTCCGGTCGTACTTTTCGTCCGGCAACACTACAAAAAAGAAAAAAAAAAAATAATTAATTAATTAAATAAAAAAAAAACCGAAAAACACCACCCTAACCCTCCCTTACCTTAATTCCAATAGTCCGGTCGTGCTTTTCGTCTGGCAACACTACAAAAAAGAAAAAAAAAAATAATTAATTAAATAAAAAAAAACCGAAAAACACCACCCCAACCCTCCCTTACCTTAATTCCAATAGTCCGGTCGTACTTTTCGTCCGGCAACACTACAAAAAAGAAAAAAGAAAAAAAAAATAATTAATTAAATAAAAAAAAACCCGAAAAACACCACCCCAACCCTCCCTTACCTTAATTCCAATAGTCCGGTCGTGCTTTTCGTCCGGCAACACTACAAAAAAGAAAAAAGAAAAAAGAAAAAAAGAATAATTAATTAAATAAAAAAAAAACCCGAAAAACACCACCCTAAGTCCCTAACCCTCCCTTACCTTAATTCCAATAGTCCGGTCGTGCTTTTCGTCCAGCAACACTACAAAAAAGAAAAAAGAAAAAAGAAAAAAAGAATAATTAATTAAATAAAAAAAAAAAACCGAAAAACACCACTCCAACCCTCCCTTACCTTAATTCCAATAGTCCGGTCGTGCTTTTCGTCCGGCAACATCACAAAAAAAAAAAATTTTTTTTTCAAGATCGGATATTCGGATTATCTGATTAGATCAGCAAGTCACATGTGGGGCCTTTATACCGAATAATTCGTTATAGTGTTGAATTTTTTTTTTATTTAATTTTATTTGATCAATTAAAATTGAAATAAAAGAATTAAAATTAAAGTTTTAAAAAGTGAATGAAGAGAAACAAATAAAATAGATTACCTAATAAACAAATAAACATTATCGCTGATGAAAAAACTGCCAGAGCCCAGAGGCGCTATATTTTTTTTTTTTTTTTACGCGTTTACCACTTGTTTACCTAAATAATCGGATCATAATACCGGTTATACCGGTTCAAAAACTGCATATATCCCTTTTTTATATCAACTCATGAGATAAGCTTATCGTAAATGGTAAGCGATATTACCTTTTATGTTATAGATAATTAACGCTAGTAGTTTTGTTCAGACTTAAGCTACTGTAGCGGAAGGAAATTTTTTTTAACATTTTTTTTTTAAAATAAATAATCATTTTTTTTTTTATCATTTTTTTTTAAAATAAAAAATCTTTTTTTTTTTTTAACATTTTTTTTTTAAAATAAATAATCATTTTTTTTTTTTTTTTTTTTTTTTTTTAAAATAAAATAATCATCTTTTTTTTTATCATTTTTTTTTAAAATAAAAAAATCATTTTTTTTAATTCTTTAGTTAACGGCGTCACCTTTAGCTTTGGGATTAAGTGCTGTAACAGGTAAGTTTTTTTTTTTTGCTTTTATTCTTTTTTCTTTTTCTCTTATTAACTTGTTCTTTTTTTTTAGGTGCGGCTGTTTTTAATTCCATTTCAGTGGAAATTCAAGGTGAGTTTTAATTCTTTTTTTTGTTTTCTTTTCATTCTTTCCCTTGTTCTTTTACTAAACTTTCTGTCTTTTTTAGATGTGTATCATTTGAGTGAAAATTCAAGTAAGTCTTTTACGTCTCTTTCTCTTGTTATTTTATTTTTTTTTTAAGATGATATTAACCGTTTTCTTTTTCTTTTTTCTATGGGTGGGTGTTCTGGCTTTTCTTTCATTTTTTTATTTCTCTTATTTTCATGGTTTCTTTCGTTGCTTTTTTTCATTTCTTTAATTTATCTTTGGTTTCTTTCATTGCTTTTTCCATTTCTTTCATTGATCTTTGATTTCTTTCATTGCTTTTTTTATTTCTCTCATTACTCTTTGGCTTCTTTTGTTGCTTTTTTTTCATTCCCTTTATTGATTTTCATTCCTCCTTTGCTTCCTTTCATTCTCTTTTATTCCCCCTGTTTTTTTTTCATTCGCTATTTGTTTCTTTCATTCCTTTTAATTCCATCTTTGTTTCTTTTATTTTTTTTTCATTCTCTTTATTCCTTTTCATTTCCCTTTTGTTTTCTCATTCATTTTTATTCTTTTTTTGTTTCATTCATTCCTTTTTACTATCCTTTATCTTTTTTGTTCCTTCTTCATTTCTCTTTGATTATCTTTGCTTCCCTTCATCCATTTTCATTTATTTCTTTTTTCCTTTATTCTTCTGTCATCCTTTCTTACTGTATTTTTCATTCTTATATATTGCAGTGCATTTGCAATTAGTACAGAACTATAGCATTAATATTACAGTTAAAATTGTGCAATTGTGGTTCAATTTTTTTATAAAATCATATATACATTGTGGTGTAATTTTTTTTCTTTTGATTAAAATATAATTTCTTTCATACAATTTTCTTTTATAGTGATATTAATTATTATTCAACAAATTATTAAATGTGAAATTGTCTTTGTAATTATAGATTTTATAGATTGTAACGTTAAAGTTTTTTTCTTTTTTGTTTGACTAAATATCATTACTATCATATTACCAGTTACGGTATATTAAATCTAGCCAAAATTATGTTAAATCTAGCCAAAATTATGTTAATTCTGGCCAAAATTAAAATCGTCCTAAATTGCATTTTTTAAAATTGTACGCACTTTTTTTTGGATTATTATATTGCATATCTTTAACTTTTATAATACATTGTATAACAAAATTTAATATATTTGGATGATGAAATAAATCCGCCGATATGTTATACTAAAATAAGTGTAAATTTAATATTAATTAAATTTTTATTTTTTTTTGAGTTTCGTACCTTTCTATTGCAAAGACCCCATATAAGAAAAACCAATTTGCAATACGACTTTACTAGCTTAAAATAAGATCTCTAGGTATCTGAATTATCTGATTTTCTCATGTGGTTAGAATTAATTACGGTATATGTAACCTTTATCGTTATTCTTGTGCCAAAAAAAATGATAGTTATAATTTAATCAAATACAAATGCTAAAATTGAAATTTGCCATTCCGATTTTACATATAATTCATTTTATATTATATAAAGTTTTTAAAACGAAATTTTTTTATTTAAAGGAATCACAGCCATATATTCTTTTATCTTTCTCGTTCCAATTTTAAAATTACATCTTATAAATTTTCCTAATATATGATGTATCGGTATAATACTATCTCGTCTCATATCATAAAACTCATCTGTCCATAATTCTACATTACATGATTTTATGTCGTCATCTACTTGACAAAAATATCTTGTCCTGTGATCTTGAACAGGCCTGTACCATTTAACTAACGCTAATGTATGAGTTAATGATCGTGAATTTTTTAAATAAATAGTATGTTCAAAATAAAATTGAACTTGACTGGGGTATATATCGATTGATCCATCTTCTTGTACAAATCGAGCTAATATATACGAAGATTTTTCATGGTGAGCTGCCTGAACAGAACCATAGATGTCTACCCCGATTCTTAGTCTACCGTATTGTATAATTTTATAGTTTACAACAATATCGTTATTTGGAACTGTTATAGAATAAATAGGGACGAAATTTTCTTCATACAAACTATCATAAAATTCTACTAGTAGGTCCAAGATGTAGTTTGGGAGACAAGTTTCTTTGCATGGTTTCATTAACAACCTGGGAAAACGTTCTGTTCCATAAGCCGATTCATCCTCAATAAGCGAAAACCTCAGAAAATTTTGATACTCGTCGCTTGTAAAGTTGTCAAGTGCAGCAAGGCTGCCAGCAGATTTTCTAGGTTTTATAATGTCCAAAATGGTATTTAAAATATTATCATCGCAATTCGTAAGAAAATAGTCGAGGAAGGAATTTTCGATCATGATTTTTATTAATTCAGTTTCAATGTTATGCTTGCTATTTTTATACGATCCTAAATAAATTGGTCGAATTATTATTATAATTTAAGATAATGTGATTTCAAATCAGTAAAATTAAATACATACCAAGAATTCTGTTCATTCTTTCGAAGCTAAAACACCAAAATGAGGATAAAGGTTTATAATCGAAAGTGCATTCACATATGTGAAGACATAAATGAAGGTTTGGGCTTATTTTTCTTGTCCGTATTTTTTTTCGATTAATTTGTTCATCTTGAGTAACTTTGTAAACGCTTCATCTAATTCACTTTTTTGTAGTGCACGACTTGTTAGAACCTTGCAAGCACACACAAAATAAGCAAGGATTTTTTGATCGATCTCTCCCAAGAAGCTCCATGTGATAGGTATAGCAAAAATTAGAATAAACATTTTCCACATATCCGCTGTAAAATTTGAAAAACTATCACCAGTTGCTATTCTAACGGGACGATAACCAAGGTCACTTGGAAACTTTATCATGTCAGCTCGCTCTTGCATTATTTTGAGTTTTTCGTCATTTAATATACCTTCACCGATCCAGAGCTTCATTACAATCCACTTCGCTACCCCAAGAAAAAGACAGTGCATGGGATCAACTACACAAAAGCGCACAGGATTAAAATAAGGCAATTGGTATATCTCCGACCAACGAACATGATACCGGGAGATATGGGCTTTTCGCGACTCTTCAGTTGCGCATTTCTTCCATTCACTTGCTTTTTTCCTTATTACATCAATATCTCTCTCAACAAACCAGTCGTCAATGTCTTCAAACCCCCCAAAATTGGGTTGATTGTTTACCAAGTTTGCAGATTTATAGCATCGATAACATGCGATGCGAGCTGATATAAATCCACATAATTTTCGGGTAGCAGGAACGTCACTGGCACAACCTATGATCGCACCACGGATAAAATGACCGTTGTTGTTTTTGTAGGTTTGTATATGATATCCTTCCCATACCTGATTTAGCTGACTTATAATCGGATATAAGTAATTGTTTATTTCATGTAGCTTTGGCTCTTTAGGACTGGATATAACTGCTAATGTGAGAATGTTATGGGGTTTGAAGCGTTCGCTTCAGGGTAAATTACATATAACGGCATAAACAACACCAACAGAATATTGCGAATTTATAAATGGCTGGAACCAATCCAAATTTAGCATTAATCCGATATGAGTATCGGTAGATTCTTTTGTAAAAAATGGTTCTTCACTATCATCTGTAAAATTTTTCCAAACATTACCATCATAGATATCGAATAAGGTTTCAGTTTCGTTTTGTCTTTCTGCTCACTTTCGACATGTGATCTCAAAATTTTTGCGACCGAAAAATAGGATTAGTTGGTGTCTAATGTTAATTAACGGAAATGTCATTATCAGACGGTAAATTGGATTATTACCATTATCTCTATTACTATCTATTTTTCTGACTAGAGGGTTATTACATTTTTGTCAAAATCTTTCCTTGCTATGATTTGGATAGTTTATAAAATTACACATTGGAATTTCTGTCTTGTTTAATATTTCTTTTATGTCATGCAATTTGTGGCATTTATTGCATGCAGCGTATTTAATAATATTTGTTGATATTCCCAATATTTTTTTGGCTACGTATAGGGAGGAAGGAAAAGCTGAAAATTTATTTTCATCGATCATTATAAGAAAAAATCTTATAAATTTAAATAAAGAATCTATTGCAACATTGGAAAGTTTATATCGTTGTTGATATTGTAATATCCATAAGATAATCCAGACATAATTACCATTGACGATATTGGGAAGTTTTAGTTCACCATCGTCAAAATCTTTTGACGCAAAATTGACTTCTTCCTCATCATCATCATCAAAGTTTTCAGAATCTCCATATTCTTCATCGTCTTCAGAGCCTCTGGAAACTCCATCTTTGTTATCATCTTCATAACTTTTAGAATCTCTATTTTCGTCGTCATAGTCTTCAGAATCTCTATCTTGATCATTATTCATATCTCTTTCGTTATCTGGTATTAAATTTTCAAGAACCAAATTAGATAATTTTCCTTTTTTTAACGACTTGTATTTTGCCAATTCATGTATATCGGGTAACGGCTCACACTCCATTGCTTTATTATTGACAGCATCAGATTGCTTTGCATTAGAAGGGATCATCTCGAGCAATGGCTCATACTCCATTGCATAATTATCGTCAACATTTGGCCTAATATTAGAAGGCCCAGCTTCTTGATTGTCACTAAAAATATTATTCGCATATGATTTATTATATTTTAACTTATGCGAAGCTTTCGTTCTTGGATCCACCAACTTTCCATTACATTCTTTACAGAAGCAGTGTACTTTAGTTCTTGTCCTTGTGGTCAAGTCGGTTATGCTTCTATCGGATTTGGCAATAGCTTGAGAGTTGAACATTTTTTTTTTTAATTTAGGAAAATTTTTTTTTAATAAGTTAAATACATTACAACCAATCAAATTATAACACAATTACATGCATATCGGCTAATTGTTAAAATTGGGTATAATGATTTTGATTAACGTTATACAATTTTAATTAGTAAAAAAAAAATTTAGCAAACGCACCTAAAAAAAAAAATTTTCGGTCACCGTAATATATTATTTCAGGCGAAGTAGGGTAATTTTCATGTTCACAAAGTCTTTGCTGCTTAGAGTTCGACATTGAAGTAACAACTAACAAAATCTTTTTACGCGTTAAAAAAATAAGTTTGTACGGCAGATATACAATTAAAAAGATCTACTAATTAACTCGTGATTAAAAGCGAATTAAAAGCGAATTAAAAGCGAATTAAAAGCGGATTAATATTTAATTATGCAAAATTGTAACACAGATTTTATTGCCATTGAAAAATTTTTCTGAAAATCACAATTGTATAAAATTAAATATTACATTACATTCAGTAATTCAAAAAATTATTATACGTATAAAGCGCACATTATCCATAAAAATCATTAACGCAGCCCATCAATTCATACGCGCTTTATATGCAAGAATAGCACTATTAAGAAAAATGCATAAATTTGCAAAGAATTAAGAATATGTACGCTGCACGTATCCAATTTACATACATCACTGATTACAAGGAATAAAAGGACAATTTATCATTAATTGATTATGTAGTTATATTTGCGAAATATATTTAAATACCCATTCTAAAACTTTCTTACCATTCTAACAACATTTTTATTAAAAAAAAAAAAATGGCAAATAATCAAGTAATCCAAGTACTAAATCCGCATGAACCAGTTGCAGAGTGGCCTGATGATATTGCGTTAACATTAATCGAACAAAGACGAAGACACCATCAGCTGTTCGAAGATAATACTAACCATTCAGACCTTTGAATTCGAATTGCTAATTATATCCGTCATCACCATCAATATGAAATATCGGCTAGACAGTGCCAAGTGAAATGGTACTCTCTAAAATGCAGCTACGAAAATTTAAAAAGGCTGCTAAGTAGAGATCCAGATGCTGATGGATATGAATTAAGAAGTCCAAATTGGCACGATTGTAAATTTTATGATGAACTTAGTGACGAATTTTGGCTTCGAAGTGGTGACTATATTTATATTTAATTAAATTTTTATAAAATTAGTTATTCATTTATTTTAGATCGTTTTAGGTACGCTTATAGAAGATATAGAAAAAATAGGCGTAGTAGACGGAGTAATAGACGAGGTAGATCTCAATCTCGTCATCATAGACGAAATAGTTCTCGTTCTATTTCAAGGAATTGTCGTAGACGATCATATTCTTGATCTCGATCTCATTCAAGAGATCATCGTAGGCAACGATCACATTCTCGTTCTCGTTCTCGTTCGAGAGATTATTGTAGACATCGTAAACGATATCGCTCTCTTTTAAGAAATAATCGTTAAATTTATTTTTTTTTATTAATTATTATTTTTATCTTATTTTTCTTTTTTTTTGCAAGATTTCACACATATAAAATAATTCTATTATAATAAAAATATAATATATTTTATCAAACTTAATTTTCAAATTTTGTGATAATTGATAACGTTGGGACATTAATCATTTTTTGGGATGCGAATTGGTACTAATATCCACGTCGTGCATCCTGAGAGCTATATTCAAAAAAAAATTTGTTGCGATCAAGTACCAAATTAGTAATAAAAAAGTAAAGATATTAAAATATGATGCTTTATTTATTCGCTCGAATAAAATCGAACAAAAATTGGTTAAAAGAAATTTAAATTTATTTATTTTCTATATTTTTGCCATCTATTAATTTCATTATCTAATTTTTTTCCTACGTCTATTATTTGTTTTAATTTTTGTTGATATAAATCAACAGCAAGTGATTTTTGTTGTTTTAGACGTGTAATTTCTAAAATAAATGTTAATAATAGTAAATTAAGAATAAAATTAAGTAATTTATTGAAATTTATACCTTTATTTTTATTTTCAACTGTTTTATCAATCTAAACCAATTTTTTGAATTAGAAACCAGATATACAACCGAATACAATAATCCATAACAAAGTCTTTATAAAAAAACCCTCCAAAAAAAGTAAAAATAAAAACAATATATAAGAAAGAAAAATTATAAAAAATTATCTATCTAAAAAGATCTGAAAAACTACAGGCAGACCAAGTAACCACTCTAGGCAGTTCAAGTGTTCACTCACCTTTTTTCTTTTTGAAAAGGATTTATCTTTTCGCTCCTGTAATTTATTTTCACTTCTTTTATGAACCATTTTGATAAAATAAGAAAAATTGTTTTTTTTTTCACAAGAAACATTGAAGGATTACATCCTAAATCCTAATATAACACTCAACATGTGCGCCACTTCCTTTTTATGATAATACTACCACCAAAGTTATATCTAGCAAAAAATTAGGGTTAGGGTATAGATCAGCGTATATGATTTAATACGTTGGGCGCAGTTTGTTATTATCACGTGAATAAAGATGCTAGAGATGCATAATTGCAAGGACGCGCCAGAATGCCTAATTTGAAATTTTCCCGTGAGAACATGGTATATTTGTGTATGTTCCCCACGCTTTCTTTCTTTTCCCCTAAGGATGGTGCCGCAATTGATTTATCAAATCCGCAATATTGCGGATTTTGGAGTTGAATTGCGGTTAGTGAACCGCAATTCCGCAATTCATCTGATTGGTTTTGGCAGTTTACCGAACCGATTTAATAAAAAAAATGTTTACGCAACGTTTTTTTTAATTAATTTAACGAAAAAACGTTGCAAAACGTTTTTTCAAAGTATTTTAATTAAAAAAAACGTTTCGCAACGTTTTTTTAATTAATTTAACGAAAAAACGTTGCGAAACGTTTTTTCAAAGTATTTTAATTAATAAAAAACATTTCGCAACATTTTTTTAATTAATTTAAAGAAAAAACGTTGCGAAACGTTTTTTCAAAGTATTTTAATTAATAAAAAGCGTTTCGCAACGTTTTTTTAATTAATTTAACGAAAAAACATTGCGAAATGTTTTTTCAAAGTATATTTAATTAAAAAAAAACGTTTCGCAACGTTTTTTAATTAATTTAAAGAAAAAACGTTGCGAAACGTTTTTTCAAAGTATATTTAATTAAAAAAAACGTTTCGCAACGTTTTTTTAATTAATTTAAAGAAAAAACGATGCGAAACGTTTTTTCAAAGTATATTTTAATTAAAAAAAACGTTTCACAACGTTTTTTTGGATTGCTTTAGCGAAATTGCAATTCCGCAAATGTATCGCAATTCCGCAAATGTGCCGCAATTCCGCAATTATTCCGCAATTGAATTGCGGTACTTTGCGGAATTGCGGAATATTTGCGGAATTGCGGACAATTGCGGATTGCGGAATTGCGGATATTTAGGTTTAAAAATCCGCAATGTTCCGCAATACCGTAAATCGCAATTATTCCGCAATTGCTTATTTGCGGCACCATCCTTATTTTCCCCACGCTTTCTTTCACTTTCTTTCTTTTTCCACGTTTTCTTTTCTTCACGTTTAGTATGATGTAATAAATTTTCGTTGTTGCTTTTCGTTAAATATTTGACGATATTTATATTGCTTTTCGTTCATATCACAACAGCTTCGACAATATCTTTATCACTTTTCGTTCACATCACAAACAACTTTTTTATCATTTTTTCGTTCACATCACAAACAGCTTTGACAATATTTTTTTATCGCTTTTTCATTCACATCACAAACAGCTTCAAAATATTTTTTATCGCTTTTTTGTCACGTCACAAACAGCTTTGACAATATATTTTATCGCTTTTTCGTTCACATCACATCACATACAACTTGAACTTCGACAATATTTTTTATCATTTTTTCGTTCACATCACATACAACTTCAACAGTATTTATCACTTTTCGTTCACATCACTTTTCGGAAAAACTTACTTCTGTAAGTATAATTTTGAATATGATATCATTTATTAATATATATAGATTAATGATATATTTTAATTAATTGATTATTGATTGGTTGATAGCGATATAGTATAATTAATTAATATTTTTATTGTTCATTTTAATTAGGTGATTAACGAGGCTAATAATCAGATGATTTCAAATATGTATATAAGAGACTTTTATTTCTTGTTCGATCTTTAATAATACCATAATGAAAAAATACAAATCTTTAAATTTAAATCTGATCTCTCAGGATGTCTCTGTTCCTCATCATAATAGATCTCAACAAGAATCAGATTCCCATTCCCATCGTCGTCAACATCCTTATCATCGTTCCCAATCAAGACATTCGCATAATCGTTTCCAACCAAAATATTTGCATCATCGTTCCCAATCCCGACGTCCTTATCATCGTTCCCAATCTCGACATTCGTATCATCATTCCCAATCCCAATGTTCGCATCATCGTTCCTAATCTTGACGTTCGCATAATTATTCCCAATCTCAACATTCGTATCATCGTTCCCAATCCTGACGTTCGCATCATCATTCTCAATCTCGACGTTCGCATAATCGTTCCCAATCTCAACATTCGCATTATCGTTCCCAATCCTGACGTTCGCATCATCGTTCTCAATCTCGACGTTCGCATAATCGTTTCCAATCTCGACGTTCTCATAATCGTTCCCAATCCCATTCTCGTTCTCGTTTTCCTGGATACCGTCCTCGATCTCGCAATTTTCATCATCGATCCCATTATGTTCCTAATAATCAAATGATAATCCTCTCTTCTTCGGATTCATCCCCACAAAACAGAGGGAGATCATTAACGAAAAGTAATATTATTTTAAATTAGTGTTAATTATATTTCATATGACTTATACCGATTTAATATTAAAAATTATAGGAACATCATCTCATATGTCTTCAACATTAAGTTCAACTGCTCCAGACCCAAATAGCGGTATTGCTGCTCTCACATGCTTATTCTGGCTTAAATGTAAAAATTTTCGTGCTAAAATGATTTATATTAATTACTGACTTTTAATAGGTGACGCTAAAAGTAAGGAAATCCAGGATTTGAAAGGTGCAATCTCAAATCTCACGCAACATTTAGAAAATCTATCTAAGGGTACTAATTCTAATAAAATGTTGTCGCCTGTTTTTATGAGTAAGGAACAAAAACGTGAATTAGGACCCATGTCAAAAAATTATAAGAAGACACTTCACGTAAATATACATCTTTATTAAAAATTTATCTTTATTAAATATAAATTGATATTTGATCATTTTAATGATCTTTTATTAATAACTAGGATGAAGTGGTCCATATTTTAAATAATATAAATCCATCGCTTTAATTCGACATATCTAAAACTTACAGCAATCAGAAAAAAGCGATAAACAAGAAGCTTTTGCCGGCAGTAAAATCTGCAATGAACCCTTCCATTCAAGCATATGATGTAGAGATATTAAAAATCATTAAACAATTATATAAATCACGCTGAGAGATGTGGAAATTGAAACAAGAAGATAGAGCGGAAGAGCACATTAGAAGGCAACATATGAATTCAAGAAGGGAGCAGGTATAAATTTTAATTATTCGAAATAAAACGTACACAATTAATTGATTTTAATTTACTGTACTTCATTAGAAGATGTCTCGACGCAGAAGAGGATTGCAACATATGATATCGATACGAGATAACCTTTTATATGAATGCCATCCTGAGAATTTGACTTGAAAATCCTATATGAAAGATTGCGAGAAGGCGTTAAATACGTCAGATCTTCATTCAGATGAATGGTTATCAGATGATGAAGAATTGGCGAAAGAAGAACGTGATAAAAAAATAAGATCAAAACGATTAGCCAGCACCAATTCAATAATAAAAGTATATGATAAAAAGTGGCGATCGTCTAGGGTATGTAAAGTTGTGAAGTTAATTAATTAATATAATATTTATACATAATAAACTACAAATTTTTATAGATTAAACAAATCTTATCCTGGGCAGAAGAAATCGGGATAAGTATCAGAACAGGATTAAGTCGTAAACGTTACCGCTCGGATGATATTGTTGATAATAAAAGTAAGCCCAATGAAGATATGCCGGGCTGGTGGATTTCCTCAAGGTGGGTTGCACAAGAATCAGACGAAGATGATGACGATGAGGATGATAATGACGAACTAAACGATGGCAATAACAATGTCGGTAGTGGTGATAACGATGGCAATGTTGGTGGTGATAATGATGACGATAACGATGTTGGTGGTGATAATAAAGATAACGATAACGATGTTGGTGATGGTAATAAAGATAACGATAACGATGTTGGTGGTAGTAATAAAGATAATGATAACGATATCAATATCGAAAAGGATGACAACGGTAATAACAATGATGTTGTTAATGCTAGAAAGAATAGTTTGGATGGACCTTTTTACTTATTTGTGCCAGATAGTATTAAGAAAGGAAGTACAACGTCAACTTCATCAAATACTAGCAAGCATTCGTCAAAGACTAGGAAGCGTTCAATATTTTCTTGTTATTAGGTAATACATTTATACATAAATAATCGTATAATATTAGTAATAATAACAATAATATTAGTAATAATAACAATAATATAGTAATAATAACAATAATATAGCAATAATATGTAGTATTGATATGGTAATAATATAGTAGTAATAAATAATAAAAAAATTTATATATAAATAATATATTCTATAATTGTTTATATTAAATGTAATTAAAAATTGAAATGAAAATAGAGACTCTGGTTAGTACAAAATAAAAACCAGCATTGGTTATTAGAAATTTGCTTATATCGATAATAAAATTGTCATTCCTATTTGAAAATTAATATATGTCGGTGTTAAAATCGTCATTTTTTATTTGAACGATTATTGTATATCAGTTTTAAAATCGGCATTTTTTTGAGAGAAACGGCATTGGTTGTTTGACCGTTGGCAGTCTGATTTTGGATGATTTATGGTAAAAATTGGTACGGAGATTTAAAAATCGGTGTTCCTATTTTTTTTTATCAAAAAAAAGGAATTCTGATTTTTTGCTTTTCACGCCATAAAATCGGCAGAAAAAAGCCACAAATCGGACAAATAAAGCAAAATATCGGCAGTCTGATTTTTGACCTATTTGACGTGTGGAATATTCTCAAATAATAAATCATTCAAATAAAATCTCAAATGTCTACCAATAATAATAATACAGGACTACCAAAATTTAGAATTAAAAGAGTTAACAATAAAAATAATAATAATTCTAATAATAACACATCAAATACTCTTAAAAAATTTTATAAAAATAACAAAAGCAGTTCAGTTGTTGGACTACCAAAATTACAAGTTATTCCTAAAGACTTTGAAATTGCAAAAAAAGTGAATTCGGTATCACAATCAGAAACTGAATTTCTAGTAAATCTCTTAGAAGCATCACAACCAGAAACATTAATTACAAAATTACTTCTGTATCAGAAGCAAGGCCTTGATTGGATGTTATCAAATGAACACCCTAAAGAGCCAATTATTGATAAGGAAGTTCAATTCTGGATTCAAAAGGAGGATCAAACGAAAAAAATATCTACTTTAATACATTAGCAAAGTTTGCAACAATAACACGCCCTAATCTTACTAGAGGTGGAATACTCGCTGATGATATAGGTCTTGGTAAGATAATACAAATAATTGCTTTGATAGCTTCTAAACCTACAATCAATTTAGATTCCACATATTCTAAAACTACTCTGATTGTTGCTCCTTTAAGTATGCTTGAAAATTAGATTGACCAAATCAACATGCATGTTAAGAAAGGGTCTCTTTCTTATTATGTTTTTCATGGCATTGATTAAATTAATGATCCAGAATTTCTTAAAACTTACGATATAATAATTACTACATATGCTATTCTTGCACAATCAAATATAGAAGAAAGGAGTGGATTATTTGCCATTAAATAGCTTCGAATTATCTTGGATAAAGGACATATTATTCGTACACAAACAACAAAACAAAGTATTGCCGTATGTAATTTAGATGCTAAGAGAAGATGGATTCTTACAGGAATCCCAATTATGAACGAATTAAATGATATATATCTTTAATTAAATTCTTAAAATTCACTTCTTTTGATAGTCTAGAAATATGGAATAGCATATTTAACAACAAAACAATAAAGTTTAAAGATGGTAACAATTTTAGAAGCTTAATAAAAGCCGTTTGTCTTCATAGAACAATGGATATGAAATTCAATGGACGTCCTATAGTATGTCTTCCTCCTATTAATTTCTATACTCATAAAATTAAGTTTAAGACGGATGAGAAAAAGATTTATGATAAAATGGAAAGTAATATAAAAGAACAATTTAGAAGTTGGAAAGAATCAAGAAATGGCGATTTAAAATATAATTATGTAACGTTTCTGAAAATGCTCCTAAGATTACGACAGATTTGCAATCACACAGAGCTTTGTAAGAGACAAATAAATGATGCTGATAGCAATATGAATGATGAAAGATTGGCTGCCCTGAAAATATCTGTTAGTAATAATAAAAGTTGCTATATGTGCTCTAAACCATTAACAACTCCTACAATTACTCCTTGTAAATATATATTTGACAAAGATTGCATCAAAGTTAGTTTTGGAAATGTACCATTTTCTTGTCTGATATGCCAAAATTCAGTTAATATGAATCAATTAATTGAATTAACAACAATTCAAATAGAAGAAGAAATTAGAAATTTAGATAATTTTAAAATAAGTTCCAAAATTGAAGCTTTATTGAAATTTTTAAATCAAAATAATGATAAATCAGTAGTCTTCAACCAATGGACATCTTTTCTTGATTTGATTGAAATTGCATTTAAAGATGCAAATGTCAAATTTGTTCGATTTGATGGCAAAATGTCACGTAATCAGCGAGAAGAGACTGTAAATAATTTCAGGAAATAAAGGTTCTTCTAATTAGTTTAAAATGTGGATCTTTGGGATTGAATCTTACTGTTGCTAATCAATGTTTTCTTATGGATCCTTGGTGGAATCCAAGTATTGAGGATCAAGCTATAGATCGAATTTATAGAATTGGTCAAACTTGGCCAGTTTCTGTCTTTAGATTTTTTATTGAGAATACAATTGAAGATCGCGTGTTTGAACTTCAAAAGAAAAAATGTGGCTTAATATTCCATACTTTTGATAAACAGCGATCTGAGAATCTGAATATTGTTGATGAAGCCCTGCAAATTTTATTAGGCAGTAGTTAAAGAATATTTTTAGTGTATATGCATATAATTATTGTAGTTTTCATAAATCTGTGTAATTAAAGTCATATAATGATCACTTTAAAATTACGCATTTTTTTTTCAAAGTAACGTCTAAAACCAGATCGCAATTTTGCCTGTCTGTAAGAATATATTACTTTAAAAAGTCTTTAGTGTGAGTTTTGAGTCATGAGAGTAGGAACGAAAGAAGAATGACGTAGGCGAGATTTTTCAAAGTTAAAACAAACAAGAATACGAAACTCAGGAAGGACTTAGGTGTCGTATCAGGGAGGCATTTTTAATTTAACAATAAAAGTACATATTAGAGTGTCCTCAATTTTAAAAAGTATATCTAACTATAACAACGAAGCTGCCGGTATATATTTTGTTTGAATAAGTAAGTAAAAAAGAAAATTTTCCAATTGAAAACCAAAGAATATACAAAAGTCTGTCTATTTCTTTTTTTCAATAAAGAACAGTTTTTACTTGCCAAGATATGTAATATAGAGATGCGATCCAGATGAGATTTTACGATCTGTGATCCAATTTAGATCGATCTGGATTCATCTGACAGATTCTGGATCAATCTGGAATTTTTTTTACAAAAAATAAAATATTTGGGTCAGGTCATCAAATTCATAACCCAAATTCAGGTCATGTCAGTGTTAGTTGGCTACCCGACCCGACTGTTGACCTGACATATATTTGGGTCAAACAAATATAAAAAAAAACGCTAAATTATGTAGTTCTGGCATTTTTTTTTATTTTTAGGCGCTGGAACTATTAGTTCTGGCATTTTTTTTTATTTTTACATGTAAATATGCTGGAACTATTAGTTCTAGAGCTCTAAATGGATCAGGTAGGATCGAGTAATTGCCTTGACTCTTGTATATATAAAAAAACTGATATAATTATTAAGTTTTGGCATGAAAAAACACCGGTAATGATGGTTCTGGCATTTTTTTTCAATCTTCCATAACGATTTTTTTAATAATAAAAATAATAAAAAAAATGATTTTTTTAATCGTTTTTAATAATAAAGTAATAAAAAAAAATGATTTTTCTTAATCGTTTTTAATAATAAAGTAATAAAAAAAAATGATTTTTCTTAATCGTTTTTAATAATAAAGTAATAAAAAAAATGATTTTTCTTAATCGTTTTTAATAATAAAGTAATAAAAAAATGATTTTTCTTAATCGTTTTTAATAAAAATATTAAAAAAATGATTTTTCTTAATCATTTTTAATAAAAATATTAAAAAAAAATGATTTTTCTTGATCATTTTTAATAAAAATATTAAAAAAAAAAATGATTTTTCTTGATCGTTTTTAATAAAAATATTAAAAAAAAATGATTTTTCTTGATCATTTTTAATAAAAATATTAAAAAAAACAATTTTTCTTGATCGTTTTTAATAAAAATATTAAAAAAAATGATTTTTCTTAATCATTTTTAATAATAAAGTAATAAAAAAAATAATTTTTCTTAATCGTTTTTAATAATATTAAAAAAAAATGATTTTCTTAATCATTTTTAATAATCGTTTTTAATAATGAAAAAATTATTAAAGCTGAAACTGTAGTTTCGGCGTTTTTTAATTAACATTACATATAAAATGCCAGAACTGTGAGTTTCAGTATTTTTTTTTATTTTTATATGTATATATGCGCTGGAACTAATAGTTCTGGCGTTTTTTTTTATTTTTACATGTAAATGCGTCAGAACTATTGGTTCCAGCATTTTTATGCTGAAACTAACAATTTTAGGCGTTTTTTTATATATTAAATATACCAGTTTTTTTTTATTTCAAAAATTAATTTTTCAATCTGTTTTAATAAAGAAATAAATTTTTTTCAATTTGTTTTTCAATTTTTTAAAATTTTTTATTAAAAATTAATTTTTATAAATAAACCAGATTATACGGATTATCCATAATCTATCTAGATCAATCTAAATCTGCGCTGAATCGGATGGATGGGTGGATTATCTGAATCCTCAGATCATAGATCGTATCTCTAATGTAATATTAAACAATTATTAGATCATTATATTACAATTGTGCAATATTTACCAAATAACTAATTGACAGTTTTGACAAGAACTATTGAACTAATCGAAGTGAATTTACCAATTTGCATTTTTTTAGAATCGTTATTTGATCAATATCAAGATGATTTTAGCTTGATTATTTGTAATTTTGATAATATCATCAACACAGTGAGTCAACATTAAGACGATATCATATCGATACCATTTTTATTTGCGTTGTTTTAACTATATCATGTCAATATCATCATTATTTCACGTTTTTTTAAAAAAATATCGTTGTTTTAACTATATCGAGCTGATGTTGATTTGATATTCTTCAAATAAATATTTTTGCGATATCTTTTTGATATACCAAACTAATATTAGTACGATATCATTTATTTGCGTTTTTTTTTGAAAATTATCGTTTATTGTAATCATATCAAAGTGATGTCACTTCGATATTTCTTCAAGCAAATATTTTTATGATATCTTGTCAATACAACAAGTGAATATTGATACGATACCAATATTTATTTTGCATTTCTTTTTTGAAATTATTATTATTGCAACGATATCATAATGGTAATGATTCGATGTTTCTTCAAGCGAATATTTTCACGATATCTTTTGTTAATATTGAAACGATATTATAGTGACATCATAATGATATTGTTTTGATAAATCGATATCACAATGATATGAATTTAACATTGTTATTATATCAATTCGGCATTGTTCAAAAACTTAAGGTTTCTGTAAAGTAAAGATGGGTCCTCAATTGATTTCCAAAATCCGCAATATTGCGGGTTTTGGAAATCAATTGCGCTTAGTAATTCGCAAACCCGCAAATAATTCGCAAACCCGCAAATAATCCGCAAACCCGCAAATAACCCGCAAATAATTTATAGTACCGCAAATAACCCGCAAACCCGCAAATAATCTGCAAATCCGCAAATAATTTATAGTACCGCAAATAACCCGCAAATCCGCAAACCTGCAAATAATCTGCAAATCCGTATAGTATCGCAAATAATCTGCAAATCTGCAAATAATTTACATTATCGCAAATTTGCGAATAAGTGGACAAAATTGTCCACTTTTAGTATATAAATAAATTTGGTTATATTTAATTGCGAAGATTAAATTAACATGATTCATAAGTTTACAAAATGGACAAAATTGTCCACTTTTTAGTATATAAATAAATTTGGTTATATTTAATTGCGAAGATTAAATTAACATGATCCATGAGTTTACAAAATAGACAAAATTGTCCACTTTTTAGTATATAAATAAATTTGGTTATATTTAATTGCGAAGATTAAATTAACATGATTCATGAGTTTACAAAATGGACAAAATTGTCCACTTTTTAGTATATAAATAAATTTGGTTATATTTTATTGCAAAGATTAAATTAACATGATTCATGAGTTTACAAAATGGACAAAATTGTCCACTTTTTAGTATATAAATAAATTTGGTTATATTTAATTGCGAAGATTAAATTAACATGATTCATGAGTTTACAAAATGGACAAAATTGTCCACTTTTTAGTATATAAATAAATTTGGTTATATTTAATTGCGAAGATTAAATTAACATAATTCATGAGTTTACAAAATGGACAAAATTGTCCACTTTTTAGTATATAAATAAATTTGGTTATATTTAATTGCAAAGATTAAATTAACATGATTCATGAGTTTACAAAATGGACAAAATTGTCCACTTTTTAGTATATAAATAAATTTGGTTATATTTTATTACAAAGATTAAATTAACATGATTCATGAGTTTACAAAATGGACAAAATTGTCCACTTTTTAGTATATAAATAAATTTGGTTATATTTAATTGCAAAGATTAAATTAACATGATTCATGAGTTTACAAAATGGACAAAATTGTCCACTTTTTAGTATATAAATAAATTTGGTTATATTTAATTGCAAAGATTAAATTAACATGATTCATGAGTTTACAAAATGGACAAAATTGTCCACTTTTTAGTATATAAATAAATTTGGTTATATTTTATTGCAAAGATTAAATTAACATGATTCATGAGTTTACAAAATGGACAAAATTGTCCACTTTTTAAAAAAAATGATCATGTGAAGATGATCTACAGTCAATCATAATTTTTGAGATTATTCAGATTATTTGCGGATTATTTGCGGATTTGCAGATTATTTGCGATTGCGGATTTGCGAATAATTATTCTTCAAAATCCGCAATGTTCCGCAATATCGCAAATCGCAATTAATCCGCAATTAGGGTATTGCGGACACATCTTTACTGTAAAGGAAGTACAAAGTTTTCAAAAGTTAAATTAATATCCTTAGAAAAAAAGGTTTCATTATTTTTACTATCATTTTTTGATAAGATTTATCATAATCTTGGAAGAACAAAAAATAATAGTGATGAAACAATTGAACTCCCAAGTTTTAATAATAGAATTGTGGATATAAGAGTTCTTTCTTTAGCTTGGAGTACTTCAAATTTACCAGCAGAAGATAAATTTTATGATGCAGAAAATTGTAATATTATAGATTCATCATCAAATGTTGTTTTAATATGTGGGCATAGTTATCATAAAGAATATTTAAATCTACTTAATGAAAAATGTAAATATTGTTTTAATTATTTGTCAGAAAGTATTAAAACAAATATTACTAGCTTAAATAAAAGATTGTTTAAGCCATTAAAGGATAATGAAATACCTGAAATTACAAAAGATAATGATTTAAATGAAAATTATGAAAATGAAAATATTGAAATTCTTTTAGAACAAACAGAACAAAATATAGATAATCAATATGAAATTCAATATAATATATGGCTAAACTACAATAGTATGTAAACAATAGATAGAACTTTCTTTTATTTAATTAAATTATTTAATAAATACATTATAAATTACCATTAATAAAAGTTGTTTAATAATATTCAAATTTAAATAAAAATTAATATATTATAATTAAAGAAAATTAATTATTTTTAAATTTTAATATACAGCATTATGTAGAATTTATATATAAAGCTAAAATTAAATTCAAAAGTCAAAATAGCTCAGCCTAAAAGATCAAAAGATGAAATTAAAAATCAAAATTGCTGAAATTACATCATATTACATTTCAAAGATTTACACCACTTAATTATTGTTCAAAATCACTATAACTTCGTCAATATTGATCTGATTTCAATGATTTTACTGCCATTCGAATCCACTCACCGAGACAAATCTAATGGTATATGTTTTATTAAATTCCAATCACTAGATATTGAGTTTGTCAATTTTGAATTTTTATAATAATTATTAATTATAAAAATCACATTATGTAATGTAATTTTGGCAAACTTCAATCATTTTGAACTTCAAAATAGGCAAAATAAAAATAATTTCAGCTTTATGTATAGTAGAATTTGCAAAAAAAATAACCTATTACAGCATCTTTTTTATGTGATAAAATTGAATAATGACTGAAAAATGATCGGTAAAATGATCGGCAATAATGTGATAATATGAGGATGTCCGCCCTGTTACTGTATACGATATTTTAGCAACTTATGATAAGGCCATCTTTAAAATTAATATACTGTATGTTCCATATTATACTTTTAACGTATACTTTTGTATTATTTAAGTGCATGATTATATGAAAATATTGCTAATGTTATAAATATTAACCATTAGCATGGCAAAAAATGATATAATTAATATTTGATACGAACCCTTTAGTCAATAATTCTTCCTTAATACATCCTGTAGTCGGATAAAAAGAACTCTCCTCATAATGATTATAATAAATATAATATATAAAGAATCATCGACTTACAATATGAACATCCAATTTGGTCATAAACCAGTGAATCATTCTAATATCGTCTTTCAAAACAATGACTTATAAATCTTATGAATGTTCGCTAAATTTGATCATCGCGAACAAACATTTCACTGATTAAATGGCTTCGCTCAATATGATATGACAATATCGGATCCCTTGATTGAGTATCTTAAAATAAAAAAGATCAATAAAATCCATTATTAAGTCTTCTTTTGTGTCCAAGCCTTAGACTAGAACCATTTAGAAATTAGAACCATCAACACCCATTATAATAAACATAATAAGGATCGTCTTTTGAACTTTTAAATAAATTATTCACTATGATGAACACCTTGATAGGATATTTTAAGGTCAGCGATCCGTCAGTTAATTTCTTCGCTAGTGAAATTATAACAAAATCTATTAATTCTCACTACAATTATATAACCCTTTCCTTTAAACGTTCGCTAAATTTGGTCTTCATGAACAAACTTTAACTAAATACCTGTTTATTTTTTGTCTAATAATATGTTTCCCTTGTAATAATATATATGCTTTGACTAAATACAATCAACGAGTCAAAAAGCTAATATTCTTCATTTTGACATTATAATAAAAATATCAATTCTTATTGTGATAAATAATAAAGTAATATCTTTTTCTTTAAATACTCAAATTCATCATAAATAAACTTTCGCCTATATATCCCTTGACTGAATACCGTATATAAATTTCAGCGAATCAATAAGTTAATATTATTCGCTTGTGACATTGTGACAAGCATTATTCTACCATAATTAACATGATAAAGGATCATCATATCGAACATTTTGATTTTCACACATCAAATATATTCATTTCTCTCCCGATTGACGAAATAATATGGATGAATCCCTTGACTGAGTATTTTAAGATATAAAAGGATCGGCAAATCTCTTAGCTAATAAATTTTTTCGTGTCTAGTGTTTGGCTATTCTGTTCAATTTCAATTATTATTCAATTTCCTAATTATTATTGTATAATCATTATAAACACTGCCCAAATATCAATTTTCACTCTAATAAACATCATTGAGAATCATCATTCTGAACAAAATTATTATCTTTAACAATATGATAAAATGATAAAATTATGTATTTTCGACAGAAATCCCTTAATATATGATTCTAAGATCAGCAGGTCCATTGGTTAAATTCTTCGCTTATGAAATTATAACAAAATCTAATCAATTCTCACCATAGTAAATATAGAGTGACAACTCTTTCTTATATACTCATAATCATAAATAAACTCTTGCCTATAATTTATTTTTTGTTCAGTAATATGAATAATATGTATCCCTTGACTGAAAAAAATCAGCGAATCAATTGCTTATGATATTGTGACAAAATATTAAACTCCTATCATAATAAATATGACAAGGAACGTTTTGAACTTCATAAACAAAACACTAATTAAATGGCTTTTACAGTTTCCAACATAATGGAATAATATGGATTAGCGAGTCCATTAGTTAATATGTCTTCTTGGATATTTGAACGTCAAATTATGCCAATAGAACATCATATCAAATGACCAATTATATTTGTAACATCAGCTCTCTCTATAATAATAAGGGTCACTCTTATTTTTGAGCGCTCGCTAAACTTTGATGTCGTAACTAAATAATGTTAACTAAATAGGCTTACAGTTTATTTTTCGTCCAATGTGATGAATCCCTTATGGTGTCACCTTTACTCATCGTTATGAATGCTAGCCAAATAGCTTATAGTTTATGTATATTTGTCCAATAGGATGAAAATCGTTTAATTTTGATCAAAATATTAAAAATTCTTCACTTACAACATTACAACGAAATCAAAGCTACTAAATTGACCGTCGTAAACGAAGATTTTCTGACTAACGGTCGACTATTGATAATATAATGATTTTATATGGATCCCTTGATAAATATAATCAGTAAATGAACTCTCAAACATAATGAAGACATCGTTTTTAACCCATCTTCATAGAATAATTTCACTAAGTAGCTTACAGTTTATTTTTATTCTAATTTAAAAGTATGTTAAAATATAAACAGTAAAATCAAAATTCTTTACTTACGACATATCAAAGCTGCTAAACTTGATAGTCGTAAACAATTAAAAGTATTTTTTTTTTTTCCAAAATATGATGATTTTACATGAGTCCTTGATAAATGTAATCAATAATTAAAAAAAATCTCTATTCTATTTATGACATAATAAATCAGAGCAAAAATATCAACTCTCACCGTATAAACATAATAATGATATCTTTTCCTTCATTCCTTTCGGATTTTTGCAGAATTTGATCGCTATGAACAAAATTTTCACTTTAATTGGACGACTATGTTTATTTTTTGTCCAATATGGTAGGTATTATTACTACTGTTCGATGCGATATCCCTTAATAAAATATAATAATAAACACGCCTATTGGTTAAAAATTCTTCATTTAAGACACTATTACAAAATACTAGTTCCCGTCACAATAAAGTGAATAAACATAAGATCATCTTTTGTTGCATAGTTAAAAAAATCTTTTCCAAATTTGAAAATTTCACTAACTAGATAAACTACAGTATTTTTTTTTTTTTTTTCCAATATGGAATAATTAATTTATATTGTTCGCTTGATTAAAGTTTTTTTAAAATATAATCAGTAAATCAGAAATTCTTTACTTATGACATTATACTTACTAAACTTGGACATCATAAATCTTTTGCAACCGACTTAAAAAAGTATTTTCTGTCGACAATTATAATCAATTAATTAATGAAATTTATGACATCATAACGATATCAAGGCAAAAAATATCAATTCTCACCGTAATAATCATAAGAATAATATCCTATTCTTTCGAACGTCCGCTAAATTTGATCAGAATTTCACCTACGAATAAACGGTTACACTTTATTTTTTTGTCTAATATGGTGAAATAAAATATGATGACCTTAATAATACATATATGACAGAAATATCAGTCCCCATCAAAATAAACACAATAAAAGGATCGTCTTTTGCTAAGTGACCAAAGAACGCTTGCCAAATGAAAGTTTCACTAACCAGATGATAATTTTTTTTGCCCAATGTAATTTTATAGGGGTCTTTTGATGAAATTTTTAAAATATAAAAAATCCTTCACTTACGACATTATAAAGAAACCAAAGCTACTAATGGCTTAGTGGATTTTTTTTGTAATACGATGAGTCCTATAAAAAAAAAACCAATAAAATCAGGTAAAAAAATATTAATTCTCACCATCATAAACATAATAATAGTATCCTTTCCCTTTCGAACGTTCGCTAAATTTGACCACTATTAACAAAGTTTTTTCATTACTGTTTATTTTTTGCCTAATAAGACGTTATTATTGTTACTCGATATATTTAACAAATCTATTGGTTAAAAATTCTTCCATTTAAGGCATTTGACAAAGATTACAGTTTCCGTCATAATAAGCATAATTATGTTATCATTTTCTTCTGAAAGCTCACTAAACTTGGCTGTCGTAACGGGCGTAACCAAAGAACGTTTGAAAATTTCACTGGCTAAATGGCTTACAATTTATTTTTTGTCCAATATGATGAAATAAGTAATTTTATATAGACCCAGTACTTTTAAAAAATACGATTCAGTGGATTCATTTGCACTTACGACATTATAACGATGTAATTAAGACTGATAATATCAATCAACTCCTAACACAAAGTTATAAAGATCAATTAGCAATATGCGATAATCAAAACTAAAAATATCAACACCCACTATGACAAACAGTCGTCTTTTCTTTTAAATGTGAATTTCTTTTTAATTCCTTGCCATTTTTCCTTTAACAAAAAGGGATTTTGTCAAAATTGAACCTGGGTTTAACTCTCATTTAAATATATCATTGGGAATTCCTGTAGTATAAACAGCATCTAGTACATTTTCGATTGGAAATGTTCGAATACAGCAGTAATATGCATGGTTCGCTAACTTAATCTTCGTGAACAAAATTTTAATTTCCAACGTGATTATCTTTGTCCAATATGATTACAAAGAGTATTTTAAAAACATAAAACATATATTAATTAATGTTCTTCACTTAAGACAACAAAAACAAAAACAAAAAAAAAAAAAAAAATCAAGGTAAAATTTCGTCGTGAACAAAATTTTTACCTTTAACTAAACGACTCACAGTTAAACGACTCACAGTTCACTCTTGTTCAGTATAAAGCTATATAATTTCGACATAGGTCCTTTGATAAAACATAAAGACCATAAATTCCTTAATCAGAATACCTTGCATACGACATTATAATTAGACATATCTCACTAACAGTTTTTTTTATCGATATACCAAAATTTCTCCTCGTAGTTAAATGACATAGTTTATATTTGTCTAATATGAAGAATAGGCAATGTAAATCCCTTATAATACTTTTACACCATTATAACTCAATTGAGCAAAAAATGTCAATTCTTGAATCGACCTGGAAATCCATTAAAATTTTGAAATCAAAATTATAATATAATGCTAAAGTCTGGACGTAAACAGACTTTTCATTTCAACTGAACAACTTACAGTTATTTTATGTCTAATGAACAAAGACAAAAAATTATGTTTCATTAGATGAAAAATTGTGTATAATCTGATAGAATATTTTAATATGCAAAGATTAGGGAGTCTTTAGTTAAACATCACTCACGATAATATGACCAAATCAAGACAAAATATCAACTCCCACCTGATAAATATAGTAAGGAGTCCCCCTTTTTTTCTTGAATTGTTCAACAACTTACTTGATCGTCATGAATAAAAAAACTCACCCTCATAATTTTATTTTAATTAACGAACTCAGTTAAAATAATATTGGATCCTCGTATCAAAATATAAAGATCAACGGAATCATTAATTAAAATTCTTCGCCTATGACATTATAACTAAAACAAAATAAAAATATTAACTCTACCATAATATGCATAATAAAGGAACTTCTTTCTCCTTCGAACGTTCGTCTCGCCATGAACTTAAATTCCCTTTAATTAAATTACATATTTATTTTTTTATTTCGTAATAAAAAATATGATATGAATCATCCGATAAAGTATTTGAAATGATAACCCACATTTTTCGCTCACGTTATTATAACTAAAATATTACCACTCACCATGATAGGCACCTTTTTTATTCGAACATTCGGTAAAATTGACCGTCATGAACAAAATTTTCGTCCGATATGATAAATTAGGACATAAACAATCTCTTTATAGAATATCTTAAATATATAAATATTACGACATTATAACGAGATAGGACAAAAGAGAACTTAGTATCATAATCATCAGTAAACAAATTTTTTGACTTGTAACCAAAATAACTTACTTTATTTAATATGTTTTAATAATATTGGATTCCTTGCGTAAAAAATGGAATGCAAGAACAGCGCAAACCAATTAATTAAATTTATTTTCATATGATATTATAATTAAAATATCAGCTTTCCACGAATAAAAGGCCATCCTTTTCTCCCAGAGTGCGAATCATCCCCTTATAAGTATTTTAAAATAAACATTAGCGAATCCTTAAAAGTTCTTCATTGACAGAATCAATTTGATCGTCGTAAACAAAATTTTTGGCTTTTACTAAATGACTTAAGGCCTATTTTTTTTTTGTTCAATATGAAGAATGTAATTTACTTAATATTATAATATCAACTCTCACCATAATAAGCATATTATCTTTTTCTCCAAGCCATAAACCCAACTATTTCTGTGTCTGAAATGATGAATCATCCGATAAATATTTAACAGAGTTCACTAACTAAATCAAGGCAAACTCCCGCCACAAAGGATGATCACCGTGAAGAAAAATTCTCACCTTTTTTATTTTTTAATCCGATATGATGAAATTTAATGAACTTTTAATTTGAATCGTTCCTTCATGTATATATAATATTTAATATAAAGATTGGCGGTATTTTTACTCAAGACATTATAATGAAACCAAAATGATATTTAAATTGAATCAAGACAAAACCATTTAACTCTTACCTAGTAGAGGACCATCTTTTTTTCTCGTTCGTTAAATGAATCAAATTTCGTCTTTAACTTACAATGAAACAAGACAAACTATAATTTTTCGATATAAACATTCTGATAAAGTATTTTAACAGTGGTCACTAATTAAAATTCTTTACTCACGTCATTGTAATTAATCCCAATATAATAAGGAGTCACCTTTTTCCTTGAATGTTCGCAAATTGATCATTATGAACAAAATATTTCTCTCAATATGATAAATAAAGCATAAGGTTTTCTGATATGAATCATCTTTTTATAAAACACTTTAAAATATGAATATTTTGGCGAACCTTTCAAGTAAAGTTCTTTCAATTATTATAAAGAAATCAAACCAAATTTATCATGCTAAAATTTGATCGTCATGAACAGAATTTTAAATTTAAATCACTTACGGTTTTATTTTTTTTTGTTTAACATGATGAAGTAATATAATTTTGACTTTGATCCCTTAACAAACTCTTACCATAATAAACATCAACAAAAAGTTCTTTTTCCTTTGATCATTCGCTAAATCCGATGCCATGAACCAAATTTCATTAACTAAATAGCGTATTTTTTTTTTTTGATTTTCTAAAATCACCATACTAAACATCACCTTACCTTTGAAATTGATCTTCATGGGCAATAGCTTATAAATAACTTTACTTTTGGTCCGAATACGACATAAATTAAAAACTTTTTGATGTGAAGACATTCCTTTATAGAATATTTAAAAACAAAGATTAGTGAGTTATATGTTCGCCATAAACAACATTTTTGCCTTCATCAAAATGACTTAGTTAATTTTTTGTTCAATATCGTGAAATATTAAATGTTCTATGTGTTTCCTCTGATAAAGAATATTTAAATATATAAAGATCAGTGATGAAATAACAAAAAATTATGATTTTTTGATACAAATCTTATGATAGAGTGTTTTAACGATGAGTTTACTAGTTAAAATTCTTCACTCACGACATTCATAACTAGATCAAGACAAAATATCAACTCTCACCATAATAAGAACCATCTTTTCCTTCGAATATTCGCTAAAATTGATCTTCATGAATAATAATCAAAATTTGATCACCATAAACAAAATTTACCTTTAATCGAATGACTTATAGTTTTATTTTTATTCAACATGACGAAATAACAAAAAATAACGATTTTTTGATATGAATCCTTTGATAGAATATTTTAACAGCGAGTTCACTAGTTAAAATTCTTTCCCACAACATTCATAACTAAATCAAGACAAAAATATCAGCACTCACCATGATAATATATGTCTTTTTCTTTCCTTCATGAGAAAAATTTCATCTTTAGCTAAATGACTTACAGTTTATCTTTATCTAATATGAAGTAATACAAAAACTATGATTCTTTTGGCATGAATCCTTTTATAAAGTATTTTTAAAATATTAAGAATTAGTTAATTTTTTCACTTACGACATCATAACAAAATCAAGAGTAAATTCTAGATTTGCTTACAGTTTATTTTATTTTTTTTTTTTTGCCCAATATGATAAAATGTAAAAATTTTTGATATGAATCCTTTGATAAACATATTAAAATTCAAAGATCAGTAAATTCATTGATACTTATAACAAAAACATCAATTCTTACCATGACAATCATAATAAAGATTTGAACGTCCGCTAGATCTGATCGTCATGAACACCTTTAACTAAATAGTACAGTATATTTTTGGTCTAATATGGTGAAATAAGACAAAATTTTATAATTTTCAATACGAATACCTTGAAAATATATATTTAAACCTAAAGATCAGTAAATTAATTAGTTAAATTCTTCGCTTATAACATTATATTATACTGACAAAATGATACAAAGATCAATTCCTACCACTCCAAATTGAACATTTCATTGAAACTTGATCACCATAAAGTAATATACATGCAGCAAATCTAAACAATGATCAGCGGCACTTTATTGTTTTTAAAATCAAATTCTTCTTTCTTTTAGTTTAAACTTACCTCATTTAATGAAATATAATCCAGATAAAAAAACTTTAGATTATAAAACAGCATCAAATATAACGGTTTGACACTAACTAAACCCTTGCTAATATCAAACAAATTAAAAACCCATTAAATCGATATTATCGATATTTATCGATATTCTTTTTAGTTAAATATTTTCGATCTGCAAGCTTAGATGTTAAGAGACGTAAAGTCAAACATGATTTCAAATGATGAATATTTCGACATGGACCTAAATCGAATCTTACAAAGAATATGAGTTGAGTAAACAGCCTTTCTTTGTATAATTAAACAAAAAGATATTATTAAAGAAATCAATTCGAAGTTTAAACGAAAATGAATATTAAAAAATTAGAAGTATTTTTACCTGATATAAATTTGATTGATGAATTTATTAAAAAAAATGAATTCCTCAACAATTTAACCTATTTAAATAAATTAATCCTTCATGTGAGAGCACATACATCAATTACTAATCAATAAAAAAAAATTTTTTCCCCTGATATTTTTTTTATAATATTGAGAATTTACAAGATTTGATAATCTTTTCGGTTCAAGTAAAAAGAAGTAAAAAAAATTAGTCAGGTTAAAAAGTATTTGAAACAATTTAACTATTATAATGATAGATTCTAATCTTAAAATATTAATTTGATTACAAGTTACAACCCTTTAAAAAATAGCCTTACCCTTTTTAATTTTGATATTAAATCAGAATGAATTGTTTTTCCAAAGTAAAAAATTTTAAATCGATTTTTTTTTAGAGTATTATGTATTTGCGTCACTTTCCTTTTTTGTTATTTCGTAATTTGTACGATGGTACTCAAACGCTCCAGTTTGTCATCTTGTACTACGTAAAGACACTTTCGTTAGTAATATGGGAATTCTGAAAAGGTATTACGTTAAAGCCTGTTTAAAAAAATTTTTTTTTTCATTCGTAAAAATTAAGAAGTTTCTGGAATTTTTGAATAATTTTTATCATGTTTCTTTATTTATTTATTTATTTATTTTTTTTTTTTTAAAAAAAAAAGAGTAAAGAAAAAAAGAAAAAAAGAAACGAACGTAATAAATCGTTTATGTTATATATATTAGTTATATTATAACGAAATAAATTGATATAGTACTAAATTGATATAGTATTAAAATTACCAAGAAATTTAAAAATATAAAATAAAAGATCAGATGCTCTTGAAATTTTCCGAGAACAAAGAAAAAGGAAAATAGATAAATTCCCGAAAGCTTAAATAAGTTTCCATTAAAGTTCTTTTTAAATGTTAGAATGTATTACAAGTTCGAAGATCTGTAATATGGCATGTAATGGTACATAAATTGTTATGAATGTTGTTACAAGATATAACTGAAATGGATTAACTTATTTCTATTCACTGCATATAAATAAAAATTTTTTTTTATTTTGTCTATTCGCATTAAATTATTCTATTTTAAAAAATATATATCGTGATATTTGCGAATAAAGTATACATTTTCTTAATCGATTCACTTGTGTTTAAACATGTCAGATATGGTTGTTTGGCTTTTAAATGGCGTTTCGCGTGTCTTCTTTTTTTGCATGAAAAAATAAATAAAGATTTTCCTAGATAAAAGATTTTAACCATATTTATTATCAAATGCCTTTAATGACAAAAAATAATACAATTCATATTAAGAAAAATGGAAATTCAAAGATAGATCTTTTTGATTTTGAATTCATAATTGATCTCCGGAAAAATATCCAAATTAGGACATACTAATTATTTTCAATGACTAAGTTTTTTTTTTTTTTTTATATTAATTGTTTTAATTTAATTATTTTTGTAAACAAAAAATTTAAGTTGCATATGTAAGTCGAATATACATAAGTTAGGGGGGAAAATAAAAAATTTATCTATCACGTGATCGTAATATGAGGCCAAATTCTTTTCCACGCAGATAGATCGTTTGATAGATCGTTTGGAATGTTCATTTTATACCGTATAACGCGGGCTACGGCAACTCTCTCTTTGCCTCCTCATTGTTATGAGAAAAAAAAAATCTTTTTTCTTTTATTATATTATTTAAGCAATCTAATTTTACCAGGAGACACACAATCTCCTTGTTCGTATACCTGGTACAGCATCATTCGACCTCCTAAAATTTGCAAGATACCTGGGCACTGTGGTCCGCCTATACGGGATAAATTTGTGGTTAGTGTTTTGTAAATACGTTCAAAAGACATGTAACGACATGTATTATAGATCATGCTAAATCATTACTTTCTCGAAATGATCAGCCCTATACCTTCCTTTCATATTTAAAAGGAATTGAAATAATTTCCGAGTTGTTTATATATCTTTAGAAATTCACAAATCAATATTAAGAGTAATTGATCTTGAGACTTTCTACTTGTTGCAGCTAACCTATTTTCTTTTAACGCCATTAGTTTGGATATTAATAATACATTTTTGCTTTTCGAAATAAAAAACGTTAGCCTTTGTTTCGGCGTATTTAGTGATGATACATTACACAATTACGCATTGTCAAAATTATCTTTCCCATTCTCACATGTATCATAAGTAGAAAAATAATTTTGAGTAAAAATTTTATACAAATAATCATCTGTACCAAAAATCAAAATGAAGCATTTGTAATACATCTAGTAGACTTTCGACAAAAAAACTATAAATTTGACATTTTTTTTTTTTTGGCTTAATTACGTGAGATGAACTATTGTTGAGTTTAAAAGAAAAAAAATATTCGCCACGAGAATGAAGATTATAAACGCGAATCATATTGCTTTTTATGGATGGATTTTCAAGAAGCATGAATGTACTTCACATGACTGAAATATTGAAATTCTATTGGCATCCGTAAAGTTTGCTTTATCATAATGGTATATTGATCTTCTATCCCTGACTTCAATGTTGGATCTCGGTATAATGTTCTATTATATCTATTAAATCATTATTGAATTTGGACATTTTATTAAATTTTGTAGAGGAGAATGTTTGTGTAATATAATAAACTTTATTTTAACACGTGAAAAAATTTTTTTTTTGTACCGTAAGCATAAAAAAAATTGTATGTATGTATGAAAAGCCAACCGATCGATAGAAAACTAAATCTTAATTATGTATAGAGAAAATCGAGCAAAATTCCTTTTCACTCCCTTGTGAGAAATCGAATATAGTTGAAGTTGGATGGATATTAAAGAGATAAAAATTTAAACATAAAAATAAAGAACCAAATACAAATAAAAAAAAAATAGGTTCGTTCGTCATAGAATTAGGGTTATGTTGTTACATATAAGTGGAAGGGGGAAATTATTCGATACCACGAATTTTAAGCGTAAAAAATTATATCTTAAAATCTTAATATATTAAAAAAAAAAAGTCTATAAATATTCTAATTACGAAATTGTCCAAATATAAAAGAAATTTGAATCGAAAAAGAAATAACGAGATTTAAAAATGTTTTTTTTCTGAAAAAAAGTTTAAGGTAAATAAGAATGTGTAAAGAGATACACGTTATTTTGATTAGGTTTTTCAAAATAAGGAGAGGAGGAGGAAAGATTTTCAGGTGTTGTCACGCAAGATTCTTCCGTTGCACTTGTTCCAGTTGGGGACATGATGGGACTTTGATTTTTTACAGCTGTGACCTGCGGTACTACGGGAGTCATGTGATTCATTGATCTTAACAAGCCTTGCAAGTCTTGTCCTTGAGCATTATTTATTATGGGCTGAGCTGGTGTAGATGGTGTCGTATGTGGTGGGGTCAATATTTCGTTACCTTCATCATCAGTTGAAGTCGTAGTTTCTGTAGTAACCTTGGCATCACGTTCTATTTTTGCCTGTTTATTTTTTATCTGTACCCATCGTGTTCGACATTGCCTCTATTCAAATATAAATAAATGTGAATAACTAAAAAATTTACCGGATAATCAGTGAATAAATGGTAATTAATTATTTACTTGGGTTCTTCCTTCGATTAATTCAGCGATACGAATCCAGCATCTACCATATCTTCTTACACCTTCTTTCAATACTTCATCTTCTTCAGGTGACCATTTGCCCTTTCTTACACTCGGATCTAATGCTTCTGACCAACGAGCTTGGCATTGAATACCAGTTCTGTGAGGAATACGCGAGGCAATTTTATTCCACGGTATCGGTTGTGGATGACCATCTGAATCAAGAAGATCTACATATTCGCTAACTGCTTCTTTTAATGCTGCATCTTCTTCAGGAGTCCAACGACCTTTATGAATAGTTGGATTTAAAGCACCTAACCACCTTGTTGAACATTGCATCGGGGTCCTATTCGGTACATGGGCGGCTATGAGAGACCATTTGTGTGGACCATAAATGCTTATAGCAGCTCGTAAAAGCTCATCCTCTTCTTCGGTCCATTTAGTATACACAGGAGGTTTTTGGCTAAGTGTATTCGTAGAAAGGTTTGTGCCAGTTACTGCAACTCGCGGTTGATATTCAGTTTCATATAAAGGGGGGAAGGTTTGTGATCGTCTCTGCTTACAAAAGAGAAAATTTTTTGATTATCACTCGAAATTTTTTTTAAAAATCATACACCTATGATGTTACTCTGGAAGGTCGGACTGTCCATACATTAATGGAACATAATTTGATTGAAATTATCGAACATACCGAGTTAATTGGGCAATCACCGAAGGGGATCAATGAATATGAAGAAGTAGATACCGGCAATGTCGTCATTGTTAAAAGATCCGGAGATGGAAATGGGCTTTCCAAAACCATTTGTGAAAGTCCAATATTATGATTAGGATATATTTCATTGACTGATGATATTTGTGGTATATGCGACTAAAAAAAAAATAAAAAAAAAAATTAAAAAAAAAAAAATAAAAAAAAATATATCATATATAAATTTCTTTGGATATTATCATGATGTATTACATTTAATGTGACAGCCCATTCATTTTGATCATATTGACTATCCGCAGCCTATTTAATAATGAAATGTGTCTAGTTAATAATAATTATCAATAATAATCATTGAAAAAATTAGTTGAATAATTGATTAATTACTGAAACGGGGAATCTTGTATTTTGAACGCGTTGTTCAAAATTAAGATCAGAATTATTTTGTAATAACTAAAAAAAAAAAAACGCGACAAATGTTTTGAGTATGAAAATTTCCTTTTTATTTTCAAAAAAAGATAAACTGTAATTACCGCGTTTTTACTTTGTAATTCATGTTGCTAAAGGAAAAGAAAAAAAAAATAAATCAATGAATGAAATGAGTTTATATATGTAATGTGGTAAAAAAAAAAAAAAAAAAAAATAACGAACTTGATCATAACAATTTGAATAAGTATCTCGAGAATAAACCTAAAAATAGTAACAAAATTGGATGTTTGTTAAAGAGATCAGGTGATATTATAAAAATTCAAATAGATTTTATTTAATACATTTACAGACATTGTTGTTCTCAAAATAAAAAGGAATATGTATCAGCGTAGAATTCCCTATTTCCGCAAGATCTTGTTGGTGGTGATATGGTTGCAAACCTGAACTTCCAGTTATCGCAAGAGAATCCGAGGATTCTCTATTACTGTCGTTATTATTAGAAGGGTCTATTGTATTATTCATATTTGGAAAATATTTCAATAGTTCGTCATCGAACACAGCGGATTGGGATGATTGCACGTGATCTACTACATAAAATTATTAAAAAAAAAAAAACAACAGGTTTTAAGAAGAAGAAGAAAAAAAAAAGAAAAAGTAAAATAAGAAAAAGAAAGAATTGTAATATTATTAAAAGGAAAACAAAGAAAAACGAGTAAGGAACTTTAGTTTTGGTTGCGCAGGATTTCGGAAACAAAATAATTTTTTTTTTTTAAAAAAAAATAGTAATTGAAAATTGGAAAATGAATTTTAATTTAAAAGAAAAAAAAAAACAAAATTTTTTATTCAATTATGTTACCTAGAAGAAATTGGTCTTCAGTAGGGAAATTCTTTGATAAATTCTCCATGATAAAAAAAAGGAAAGAGATGAAATTTATATATGTAATAATAAGACTGTGTAAAGGGGGAAATGGAGGAAAAAAAAAAAACGGAAAAATTAATAACTTATATATATATAAATGCAAAGTGAACAATAATTGAGATCACGTACAATTCAAAAAAGAAAATCAGCGAATAATAAACAATAGAGAATTATAAAGGGAATTGAGGGGGAGCTTCTGTTGGGGAGGGACAAAAGTTCGGTAAGCGTCCGTTAAAAAAAGAAAGGGATTTGATTTATAAAAATCTCATAAATTGAAAATTTCTTTTCCGATGAAAAGGAGATCAAAATAAAATCAAATCGAATTATTTTAATCTGAAATTAAATTTTAATCGTTAGACAACAAAGAGGAGTAAATTATTTTGGTTTAATAATTTAACTTGCGGAATAGTCGAAAATGACGAAAGGGAATCAAGGATTCACGAATGAGGTTAAAGAGTTGTCATTACCAATATCGCAACCACTAAAAAGATTTTTTTTTATGAAAACAGAGGTCGTTTTATATTATTGTAAATATATATTTATATACTTATTGTAAAATATTAATTGAAATAAATATGCAGATAAATGATTATAATAAAGATAAAAATAAAAAAAAAAAAAGAAAGAGATATTTATTTATTTATTGATTTCGCATGTACAGCGTTGCATTTCTTATTATTTTTTTTTTTTTTTTCCTGCAGGTCCCAGATACTTAAGACTAACCTGTTTGTTTGAAAGCTCCTGCTGAAATTTTGATACGACCAACATTCAATATCAAAATATTCCTTCTCTTTATGCATAAATAAATAAATAAAAAAAAAAAAGAAAAAAAAAAAGGTGACAAGAAAAAATTCATAAGTACATTTTTATAATGTTTAATAAGTAAATTAAATTATAAATAGATGAATGAAAATATTTAGGGTGGGGGAGAGATTTCAAAAAGAGGTGAAATGAAAAAATAAGTTCATTTTTAAGAAGAAATAACTAAAAAAACACCAATTTTGTTTAGTACTTAAATGATATCACTTTTTTGCCGACTATAATAACAAAATAAAAAAAAAAAGTCCCGTGTAACCATACTATTTAGAAACACAAACGCTGAGTTAAAACTATATACTGTACGATTTACGAACAATTATATTATTATATTATATTATTATATTATATTATAATCTATTTATATATCTCGTATCACATGATTATTAAGTGATATTAACGAAAGATATATTCGGTATTATTCAATTATAGTAATAAAATTAAGTTTTGAGGAAAAAAAAAAAAATAACAAACCAGGTAAAAAAAGTTAATCAAACGAATATAATTCACTTTTCGCAAGTTTAAATCTGAGATTTAATATTCTTTACCTGATCCCTCGTCACACATGCATTAAAAATATTCGGATCAATAACAATTTTTTCGGCTTAACAAAAAATTTAACGGAGAAATAACGTTAATATAGCATGTAAAAATAAATAAAAAAACACGTTTACACTCCTTAAAAGATAATGTACGTCTTATTTATTATTTACATTACAGTGTGTTAATATCCGATTTGTAAAATGATTATATAATGTTACTGTATTATATTTAAATTTTTCTAAAATAATTTAATCATTGGTTTGTTTTATTGATTTGTCCTTAAATTATCCCTGCTTTTTTTTAATAAACCAAGGGATCTTTTTTTTTTTTTTTTTTATCCTGATCTTAAAATTAATTTGCTGTTTCCAAAATCGTATTATTTAATTTTTAAATTATGACAAACGAGGTAAACAAACCTTACTAAGAAATGGTTCATAATAGAAATTGCACAATAGGAATTTATTACTTCTAATAATCGAGGGTAGTTTCTCATTTTAAAATTCATTTTCAAATAAAAAAAAATTTTTTTTTTTTTTTAAATTAAAAAATAATAATTGTTATTATTATAATTATAACGTTTTTCGGATTTTTAAACTTTTCTGCAAATGGACAACAGGATTTTATCTTTTTTCAGTTGAAATCGCGTTTTTTTTTTTTTTTTTTTTTTTTTTTTTGATATTCTAGAAATCAGGATTTCCCTTTTTTTTTTTAAAAAAAAAAAGCATGCAGATTATATGTAATGCAAACAAAACTCCCAAATTAAGAATTTGCTTTCGATTACAAATTATATTCAATTAGTGGACCCGTGTCGTCGATTCTATTCCATGGACCTAAATTCATTAATTATTAATTTTTAATTATTAATTATTATTATTGTTGTTGTTGTTGTTGTTGTTGTTGTTATTATTATTATTATTATTATTATTATTATTTACTTTGGGCGTTTATCAGATCATTTCCGTAATGACATAATTTTGATATTCAAAATACTTGTAATCAAATAATGAGTTTATACGAACTTCTTTTGATGATAATCTATATTTATTATATTTATAATATCTCATCTGTTCACAATATGTATACGTAAATATCACTCATAAAAATTTCAATGGAAATCGCGTGTTAGATAGACCAATTATCTTTTTTACTTTTCAGTAGAATTTAAATACCGTATTCTTATTTTTTTGCCCAACTACCATATTAATTCATATCAATATGTTTCATATTTCAAACAAAAAGGATTTTATGCATGCTCGTGTTACCTGTATTTTATCCATTTTATCCAATCCAATTTTATTATTTAAAAATGACGCGTACGTGATATTTTTTTTTATCGTGTCACAATTTTGTTCACGTGCCTTAATTTCAGGCCGTAAATCTGTTTGTAAAAAAAATCTATGAAATCAGAAATTGGAAAAAAAAAATACACAATGTGAAAATGGTTTCCCATTGTAATTAAAAAAAAAAAAAAATCGTCTTACAGTTCGAGTTTTTTTTGGGGTTTCACATATATAAAAACTTAATTCTCAATATTAATATTGAAAAAGTTAATGACATCTTTTTTCATAAAATTTTATTGGTTATTAATTAAATAATATGGTTTTTTTTTTGGCTGAAGTCAAAAAAATATCTCCCTTTTATAGAGACCCCACATTTTTAGTGATTTTTACGAAAATCTCATGTGAAAAGAAATGCATTATCTGTCAATTGCACGTTGTCGTTAATTATTGGCCAATCATTTGCCATTATCTAGTTATATCGTCACTTCCGTACTTTTCCGTTGTTTTTTAACAAGAACTCAAAATTTTCAAATAACCTTGATTAGAAAAAAAAAAAAAAAAATTACAATGAGTTTATTGTTGTAAACAATAAAATTTGTAATAAAAAATATTTATTCGTATTCTCTTTTCTCGAATCTAACCTTTATTTATTTGTCTTATACAAACCTATTTCTTTCGCTCTTTACTTATATAAGATTTACTTATATAAGATTTACATGTGATCTTAAATTTTGTTTCTCATAAATTATTAAAAACATGTTTATATATATCTTTTGAAAACAATTTTCATATTTTTTTTTTTTTTTTTTTTTTTTGAACGGATAACATTTTATATATCTTTCGGATGAAAAACCGTTTATATATACATTTTCTATGTCATTTAATAACGCATTTTGGTCAAAATGCAATTTAATTTTTTTTTAAAAAATTATTTTTTTTTTTTCATGAAACCTATGGATCTATGGCGTTTTTTTTTTCTTTAAACTTTATCCAGTATTTCAATGAAATGTACTTTAAAAATAAAAATTCTCAAGTTCACGTGATCTGTTTAAAAATACTTTTTTAAGTCTCATTGGGAATTTGTAAATGCATTAACATGAGATTAAGTTTCATTTTTTTGTTTGGATATAAAACACTGGTATCGTATATCATTACCATTCATTACCATTTAATGATTAATGAATGTTCTTTGTTTCAAAATTTGTGGATAATTTCATTGATTTCATCATTGTTCGAGAAGTTTCGAACAATTAAAATATTTATTAGTTGCGCACGAACCATTTTTGTACCACTATTTATAATGCAAGTGATCAAAATATAGTATCTGTCATGTGAAATGAACAATGCCGAGAATTTTTGTGTATTCAAATCTTTTATTTTTGGATCAAAGAAATATAACCTTAATTTTATTTCTGTTTGAAAAACATCAATTTGAACACCTTAATCAATCATGAAACTAATTATTGTATCAAAATGTTTGTTATACTTCAATTTATCGATATAGTAATTTTTCAATTATATTTTGACGGTTTCCGTTGGTTGCAATATATTTAGTACATCAAACCAGTATATTTTCATGCCAAATTTTTTTGTGGTCGAATTCTATTCATTAGCAAAATATTACGTATTACAAAATCATGCATTTTTATTGATTAAAATTTATTATTATAATTATATATATATATTATTAGTTAGTTGTATTACTATTTTTTTTTTTTTTAAACCCTTTGAAAGAAAAAAGATTTTTAGGTTACAGGAATAAAGATATATTACAGTAAATGTTTAACAAGACCTAGCTAATGTTACAAATCTTAACCATACTATAAAAGCTGCTATTATTCAATAAAGAATCCCAATTCAAAATTTCCACCTATGCTATTGCATCTATTACAAATAGAAAAATAAAGAATTTAATTACTATATAATATTATGGTAAATTAAAGTGTTAATAATTAAAATATAATTTAAATTAAGTTTATTATAATTTTTAATTAGCATTATAAATTTACAATATTTAACTAAAAAATTTCAATATTTATGATTTTAATTAGAATTTAAGATTAATAATTTTTATATAATCTAAATAGATGATTATGACTTAAATACTAATATCAGTTATTAAAAAAATGTAATTTTATATATTATATTTATATTTGTAATAATTATTTAAATATTTTTAATTTTTACTATATAATTTTATTTAAACAATAAAAAATATTTTATTGATTATCATGCATATTATATCAAAATTATTTTGTTATTATTAATATAAAATAAATTAATGTATAAATCAAAATTGCTTAAATTATTTAAAATTGCAAGTTTTTTGTTCAATAAATAACAAATCCCAACAAGAAATATAAGATATATTATTGAAAAAATAATATATAATTATTAATGCTAAAGTTTGGTCAGAATGAGCTTGCCAACATAATTGATTAATATGATTATTAAAAATTATCGTCAGTATGGGCTTTAACTTTCCTAAAGTGAATAGTAATTTTTTTTGAGTAAATAAGATGATGTATATCATTCTGAATGATATTATTATTCAGTAATTTAAAAAATTCACAAGGTGATAAATATGAGTTGGTCGATAATTTCTGAATCATATTGATAGTATTTTAACTATTAGTATAGATATCAATGTTACAATCATGAGAAGAAACCACAAGAATCTCAATAAATAGTATGATATGGATTCTTGCACAAAGTAAAAAAGGCCAATTCTTAATTGTAGTTGTAAAAGAATGTGTGATATTATTAAAATCTAATATAACTATGAAACCAGCTGTCATAAATACTTTAGTAGAATTAGCGTTAATAAGAGAATTATTAGTATATAATGTGAGATTTATAAAATTGTATAATTGTTATATAATTCTTCAGATTTGGAATTATATTCAAAATTATTATGAAAAAAAAAATCATCTGAATATAATTTTCTAAGTAAATTAACACAGGTCAAATGAGTTAAACCAGTCACTAATTGGTTATATGACTAATTGGTAACCAATTGGAAACTAATTAGTTACCTATTGATGACTAATTCTTCAATCTGATACTAATTGGTCATCAATCAGATATAAATTTCAAATCAGTTATTAACTGATTATATGACTGATCGATGACCAATTAGTATATAGTTGAAATTTACCAGTTATCAATAAATCACCAATCAATCATATCAGATTGATAATTGATTGGTTACCATATTAGCAGATTTTTCAATAACAATGTTTTAAAATATTTAATTTATAAACACTCTAAACTCTAATAGAAAATTTTTTTTGGTAGATTTTTTAAGATTTGTATAGAAATAGAAATATTTTTATTTTTTGAGATTTCTAAAAGTTTGTATGAAAAGAGTTCATATGGGATATCTAATAGAAAATTTTTTTTATTTTCTAAGTTTGTATGAAAAAGTTCATATGAAATATCTGATGGAAAAATTTTTTTTAAGAGATTTTCTAAAAATTCATATGGAAAAGATTTATTAATATCTTTAATAGAAAATTTTTTTAAAGCAATTTTTTAAAAGTTCGTATAAGAAGAATTTGTATGGGATATTTGATAGAAAATTTTTTTGCAAAATTTTCTAAAAGTTCATTTAAAAGGATTTGTAGAATATCTAATAGAAAATTTTTTTTGAGAGATTTCCTAAGATTCGTATAAGATATTTTTGATAAATAGATTTTTTTTATTTTTAAGAGTTCATATAAAAAAAGTTTATATGGGATATCTAATAGAAAATTTTTTTTTGAGAGATTTTCTAAGAGTTCAGTTCATATAAAATATCTAATAAAAAAATTTTTTTTAAGAGATTTTCTAAGAGTTTGTATGAGAAAAGTTCGTATTTTCTAAGAGTTTATATAAAAAGGATTTGTATGGAATATCTTTAATAGAAAATTTTTTTTAAGAGATTTTTTAAGAATTCAAATAAGAAGAGTTTATATAGATTCTTTGATAGAAAATTTTTTTTATAGATTTTCTAAGAATTCATAAAGGAAGAGTTTATAAAAAATATTTTTATAAAGATTTTTCAAGTATTTAATATAGAAAAGATTTATATAGGATATCTTTGATAAAAAAATTTTTTGAGATTTTTTAAGAATTTATATAAGAAGAATTTATATAGAATATCTAATAGAAAATTTTTTTGTGAAATTTTTTAGGATTCGTATAAAAAGGATTTGCATGAGATTCTTTGATAGAAAAAATTTTTTTGAAAGATTTTTTAAGAGTTCATATGGAAAGAGTTTGTATGGGATTTTTTAATAAAAAATTTTTTCCTGAAAAATTTTTTAAGAGTTCATATAAAAGATCATATGGAAAGAATTTATATGTGATATTTTAATAAAAATTTTCCAAGTGTTCATATAATAAGGATTTGTATGGAATATCTTTAATAAAAAATTTTTTTAAGAGATTTTTTAAGAGTTCATATAAGAAGAATTTGTATATCTGATAGAAAATTTTTTTGTGAAATTTTTTAGGGTTCATATGAAAAGAATTCACATGAAATTCTTTGATAGAAAATTTTTTTAAAAGAAATTTTTAAGAGTTCATATAAAAAGGTTTCGTATAGAATATCTAATAGAAAATTTTTTTAAAAAATTTTCTAAGATTCATATAAAATATTTTTAATAAATAGATTTTTTTTTGAAATTTTCTAAGAGTTTGTATGGGATATTTTTAAAGGATTTTTTTAAATTTTATAACATTTTAAAAAAAATAATACACTTTTTATTAAATTTATATTAAATAAATTAATATTATTAAAAAAAATTAAGTATTTGAAAGTCCAAAGCAAATTTTAATACAAATTTAAAAGGTCACTATATATATGACTATATGAGATGAAAAATTACAACTAATAATAGTAGTTTTTCAATTTATCTATTATTAACCAATCAAAATTCAGTTTGATTTTAATATCAATACGATTCTGTTTATTTTTCAAAAAAACACACTCTTTCTTTTTTGTTTTCTTCTTACTCTCATTATATTTTACAAATATATTAATTATTGTATTTTTGTCATTAAATTTATAATAATGATTATTAACTATATTTTATTTTATAATATTAATTTTACCTTTTTTTAATATTATTAAGTTATCAGTATTTTGTATTGCTCTGCAATTTGATGAGCTAAAATCCAATACATCCTCCCTATGTGAGAAAACTATACCTGATCTCTTATTTAGTTAAGCTCTTAATGCCAAAAAAGGTATAGTTACTAACTATACCATATCCACCCATCGATTTTGATCTGTTCCATACATCTGTTCTATACAAACATATCAAGAACAATATAGAACAAAGAATAAAGAAGAAATAAGGATATAAAACAGATGGAACAGATGGAACAGATAGTAAAAAAAATAATCAGATCAAATATTTTCCAGAAAAGTTTTTATTTTGGGATATCTGATCTGTTCCATTTATTCCAATCTGTTCTGTCCTCAAGAATATACTCAAACGCACTTTCAAGTCTGAAACAATATATGAAAAATACCTTATTACCTAGTATGATCTCCTATATATACTCCTTATACTAGATACCCTATACTGGTCTTCATATCAGTCCTTATACCAATCCTTATACTGGTCTTCATATTAGTCCTTATACCACTATGCCTTTCAATAGTATACAAATATCTAATGCAATATACTTGAAAAAAAATTGTAATTAAACATAGTTAATATATAAGTATTAAAAAAATAAATTAAATAAAACCTATATTAAAGTATCTAACTAACAATAAGTAACCAAATAGTAATTTCAAAATTTGGTAAATCTAAAGAAGCTTACAGTATTGATATACTAAAACTGCTTATTAAAGAGGTAAATAATTTAGATGATATTATAAAAGCAAAGCGATATATTTGCAATTACTTTATTCTTTGTTTCAATCCACATGGTGTGACCTGATATTAAGAATTTTGAGCATATTTCCATGAAAAACATTAGTATACTCATTCGTCCTATAACTAAAACTTTCTTTAAGCAGTTTAAATCTGAACAGCCACTAATGAAGATAGAATTTAATATTATTAAATGGTTTATATATGATAATTCTTCGATATGTGTAGCAACTTGTGATTCTGCAAAGTGACGCATTTATAAAAATCAAGGTCAAATTTATTTTAATATTTTTCCAGGTTTTTTATACCAATTACGTCCTTTAGCAGATTTTTCAGCCAGCATCCATCATCCAATTAAAATTATATTTACTCATATTTGGAATGTCTAGTGTTCAGGAGATTGAAATGTAACTAAATACATTATCAAATAGTTTGCTGATATGATTATTATCAGAAAGATGTATTTGATTCTCTATGTTAAATCAGGTCAAGGTTGAGGTAAAAGTAGGATTCTGAACAATATATATATAGGTCAGATGAAAATTTCAAAATTTACTATGATCAATAAGCAAATTATTTTAAGTTCTGCTAAGCAAACTCTTATTATAACCTTTGAATTTTTTATTCTGCTAAGCAATTTTTTTTCTGACATATATAATTTTATTTAAGTATAAAAAGATAATTTAATTATAATAAATATATATATAGTAATAGTAAATTAATTTTTTATATCATTGTGAAAAAAAATTGTGAAATTTATTTACTAAATATTTAATAAATTAATAATATAAAATAATATACCAACTTTAAAATTTTTAATTTTAATTAATATTAATATAATATTAATATACTATTGCTATTTTAAAAATAGTTTAATTTTTTATAAATATTATTATATTTAGATTTATAAAATTAAATTAAAATATAAATTATTGCCAACCCTTCTGAACAATTTCTTAAAGTTAACAAGTTGATTTAAAATAAAAAAAATTATACTTTAAAATTAAAATCACTTAAATGATAAATAATTGAAAGTACAAATGTTGGTTGCATTCCATGAATATTAATCCAATCATTCTAAAATTTTTACTATAAGTAGATTCGATCTCGTTGAATAATTTTACTTAAGCAGAAAAAAGCAATTTCATTTGACCAAAGTGATGTTATTATATTCTGAAGTTAAAAGAGAAAAAAATTTTTTTTGGAGTTAGTACTGTTTAGAAAATATAATTATCATCACAAATCTTATACTTAGAATCATAAAAATTGAAATACAAATACTTTTTACACTGCTGAACAATTTACTTAAACATAAAAGGTAATTTCATTTGTCTAAAATTCATTTTATATATGAGTAAAATTAGCAAATAAAAAATAAGAATATGAAAATATTATTATAAAAACATGATTTTTTTTATAAATATTAAATACAATATTGTGTTTATAAAATTAAAATGTGTAAAATAATAGAAAAGAAGTATCAGTTTAAAAAATTTTTTGTAAAAAATTTTTTTTGATTTACGTGTAAATTAAAATTTTCTCTCTATATATATGAAAATCTTTGTTATATGAATAAAGGGTTCTGCTACGCAAATATAATTATTGAGCTGAAATAAAAATAAGTTTAGCTATGCATTTAAATATCTAACCAACTAAAAATTTTATATTAAAATAAGCAAATAAAAGTCTTATATGTGGGTTTTTTTTATATGATTATTAAGCAAACTCAAATCTAACATATTTATATATTGTTCAAGGTCCTGTAAAGGTATTATAATTGATTTCAACTAGCACTATGTTTTAAGCATTCAGCTAGTCTATAAAACAAGTAATCCTCAAACAATTTTAGGCAGTTTTAATGAGCAATTATTAGGCAAAATACTCCTTTTGCTTGAAGAAATGCTAACAGAAAAAAGCCAATGGAATTCATTATATCATGCTCTCAAAGATAAAGTTACTAGCAATACTATTGAAATCCATTAAAAATATAAGATACCTGCCCAATATAAAAATTTTATGTTTACTGTTGTTCTTACTAATGAAAATGCTCTCGAAGTTGAGAATGATGATAGATAAACAGTTTTCTTAGATATTTCACCTGCTCAAAAGAGGATTTGCAATATTTCAAATAGTTAGGTGATGCAATGAAATGTTCAGGTGTGTGCGAGACTTTCTATGCTTACTTAAAAACTATTGTTAATAAATATCCAGATTTTAATGGCAATCCATCTCCTATGACTGTATTTAAACAAGAGTATATCATATTTACTCTTCCATAGGGCTCTGATCAGTTCGGTTCAGTTCAGTTTTTGCAAAAACTGATACTGAACTGAATTAATCAGTATTGGTATTAATGATTACTGAAGCTGATCGGTAATTACTGAAACCAAACTGATTTACCGAACGTTTTTAGTAAAAAAACGTTTTGTAACGTTTAGCAAAAAAAAAGTTGCGAAACGATTTTTTCTTATCAAATTATCCATTGTTTCGCAACATTTTTTATTAAAGTGACAAAAAAACGTTGCAAGACATTTTTTTATATTAAATCGTTTTATAAAAACATTTTATACCATTTTTAAATAAAAAGGAAAATAACGTTGTGAAATGTTATTTTCTATATTAAATTTCTGATGTAAAAAATATTTCACAACGTTTTTTACAAGTTTCGTGAAAATAACGTTGCAAAACATTCACAGGTCAAATGAAAAAAAATCAGATTTTACTCTATTTAAAATAGTCTTGCCAATTTCAATATAGGACATGCCAAATTTTGCTTATTTTAGTATAGCCATCTCTATTTTTGCCGATTTTTGTTATATTCCGATTTAAAAATCAGAAATGCCGAATTTAATGACCGATTTTTACACAGGTCAAATAAAAAAAAAATCGGATTTTACTCTATTTAAAATAGCCTTGCCAATTTCAATATAGGACATGCCGAATTTTGCTTATTTTAGTATAGCCATCTCTATTTTTGCCGATTTTTGTTATATTCTGATTTAAAAATCAGAAATGCCAAATTTAGTGACCGATTTTTATACAGGTCAAATGAAAAAAAAATCAGATTTTACTCTATTTAAAATAGCCTTGCCAATTTCAATATAGGACATGCCAAATTTTGCTTATTTTAGTATAGCCATCTCTATTTTTGCCGATTTTTGTTATATTCCGATTTAAAAATCAGAAATGCCGAATTTAGTGACCGATTTTTACACAGGTCAAATGAAAAAAAAATCGGATTTTACTCTATTTAAAATAGCCTTGCTAATTTCAATATAGGACATGCCGAATTTTGCTTATTGCCGATTTTTGTTATATTCCGATTTAACAGTCGGAAAAACTGATTTTAGCGGCCGATTTTTACCTTTTATGACAATTGGCAAAAATTTTGCTAAGGCGTGCTTTGAACATGCTGGATATTTATAAATTAAAATTAAAAGTCAAAATTATTTGAACTTCAAAATTTATTGCTGAATAAAAGGAATTTATTATACAAATTAATAATTTTACTGAACTGAAATTTTTTAGAAAGTAATTTATTGATCAGCATTTTTATAGTAAAGAAACAAACAATCTTAACAGAAACCTTAGATTTTTAAACAGCCTTTTTTTATATTTTCTACAATATGAATTTAATTAACATTATCATCATATCAATTTGGCATTCAAGATAATATTCAAAAAATGTCCGTTAACTCTTTATTAGGAATGTAAAAAATTGAAAAATATTTCATACAACAAAAAAGAAAGTTCATCCTGCCACCACGGCCCAGATAAACTTTTGAAATTCACCACTGCTACCAGCAACCCATGGTAAATTTCGTAAGAGAAAAAAAAAAAATTAAACTAATTTTTCTAAAAAAAAAAAAAAATTAAACTAATTTTTTTTTTTAAAAAAAAAAATTAACTATTTATAAATCAAAAAATTTACAATCTCTTCCAGAGAACGAAATTCTTCGTTAAATGGCATGACCTCCGGTTCATTTTTACATTCGCTGATATTATGTCTGGGTTTCCAACACCGTAAATAATAATTACCCCATCGATACTGCGATTTTAAATTGGGGCAATTTTTTACAGAATGGCCAAAATACTTACAAATTTTACAGGCCTCTTTATATTGATTGTATGGGATTATCCAATTGTTATTTGTAATGGATATTAACACATCCTTTGAAGAATACAAAATTCTTGGCGATACTGATGAAGAAGATGTTGACAGCGAGAAGTAGGGAATAATTTTTGTTACGTTACTCAGAGCTAACATTGATACATTGTGGAGTTGTTTTAGCTCTCCGTAAGAAATCTCTGCTCTATTACAATTAATAAGTTCGAAATCTTCAACATCACTATCTTTATCTTTATCTTTATCTTTATCGATAACCGTAATCATTATATGCTTGTTAATCGGTATACCGAAAGCTGTGAGTGTACTTCATTGGTATGCCAAAGGTCTTTCGTTGTTATTTAGAATAGGGACGTGAACGTGTACTCCTTTGAAATCTTTCGTTATTATTTATAATAGGGAACGTGAGCAGATATTGTATGTCTAGGGGACGAAAAACAAAAAAGAAATAAAATATAAAAACTTTACGCAAGAAAATGAAGTGATGATGATTTATAAAATTACGTGGTAATAAAGTGTTATTTTATGAGAGAAACTAAGGCCCTCTATATATAAATTCATATTTTTTTTCTCACGAGAAAATATAACATACGAGAAAATTTTTTACACCCTGCAATGCTACCTAATATAAACAATATACATGATGGATAAGCCCATTCATAAGCGGTGGTTACCTGCCAATATGCCAGATATAGTAACAATACAGCCACTTTAGCATAAAAGAAAAGTTCCAAAAAAATAACGTATTTGATCTACAACTGATCTACCAGATTTATTCTTGTTAATTTTTTCTTTAATAATTATTTTATACTTTATGTAATATTTAATATCAAAAATTATTACACAATTAGAATTATTCATCACAGAGTATGGTGCTTGTATTGTAATGCCGTAATAACACTATTTCAATCATATAAGAAAAACTGATTTGTAATACGACTTTACCAGCTTAAAATAAGATCTCTAGGTATCTGAATTATCTGATTTTCTCATGTGGTTAGAATTAATTACGGTATATGTAACCTTTATCGTTATTTTTGTGCCAAAAAAAAATGATAGTTATAATTTAATCAAATACAAATGCTAAAATTGAAATTTGTCATTCCGATTTTACATATAATTCATTTTATATTATATAAAGTTTTTAAAACGAAATTTTTTTATTTAAAGGAATCACAGCCATATATTCTTTTATCTTTCTCGTTCCAATTTTAAAATTATATCTTATAAATTTTCCTAATATATGATGTATCGGTATAATACTATCTCATCTCATATCATAAAACTCATCTGTCCATAATTCTACATTACATGATTTTATGTCGTCATCTACTTGACAAAAATATCTTGTCCTGTGATCTTGAACAGGCCTGTACCATTTAACTAACGCTAATGTATGAGTTAATGATCGTGAATTTTTTAAATAAATAGTATGTTCAAAATAAAATTGAACTTGACCGGGGTATATATCGATTGATCCATCTTTTTGTACAAATCGAGCTAATATATACGAAGATTTTTCATAGCGAGCTGCTTGAACAGAACCATAGATGTCCGCCCCAATTCTTAGTCTACCGTATTGTATAATTTTATAGTTTACAACAATATCGTTATTTGGAACCATTATAGAATAAATAGGGACGAAATTTTCTTCATACAAACTATCATAAAATTCTACTAGTAGGTCCAAGATGTAGTTTGGGAGACAAGTTTCTTTGCATGGTTTCATTAACAACCCAGAAAAACGTTCTGTTCCATAAGCTGATTCATCCTCAATAAGCGAAAGCCTCAGAAAATTTTGATACTCATCGCTTGTAAAGTCGTCAAGTGCAGCAAGGCTGCCAGCAGATTTTCTAGGTTTTATAATGTCCAAAGTGGTATTTAAAATATTATCATCGCAATTCGTGAGAAAATAGTCAAGGAAGGAATTTTCGATCATGATTTTTATTAATTCAGTCTCAATGTTACGCTTGCTATTTTTATATGATCCTAAATAAATTGGTCGAATTATTATTATAATTTAAGATAATGTGATTTCAAATCAGTAAAATTAAATACATACCAAGAATTCCGTTCATTCTTTCGAAGCTAAAACACCAAAATGAGGATAAAGGTCCATAATCGAAAGCGCATTCACATATGTGAAGACATAAATGAAGGTTTGGGCTTATTTTTTCTTGTCCGTATTTTTTTTCGATTAATTTATTCATCTTGAGTAACTTTGTAAACGCTTTATCTAATTCACTTTTTTGTAGTGTACGACTTGTTAGAACCTTGCAAGCGCACACAAAATAAGCAAGGATTTTTCGATCGATCTCTCTCAAGAAGCTCCATGTGATAGGTATAGCAAAAATTAGAATAAACATTTTCCACATATCCGCCGTAAAATTTGAAAAACCATCACCAGTTGCTATTCTAACGGGACGATGACCAAGGTCACTTGGAAACTTTATCATGTCAGCTCGCTCTTGCATTATTTTGAGTTTTTCATCATTTAATATACCTTCACCGATCCAGAGCTTCATTACAATCCACTTCGCTACCCCAAGAAAAAGACAGTGCATGGGATCAACTACACAAAAGTGCACAGGATTAAAATAAGGCAATTGGTATATCTCTGACCAACGAACATGATACCGGGAGATATGGGCTTTCCGCAACTCTTCAGTTGCGCATTTCTTCCATTCACTTGTTTTTTCCCTTATTACATCAATATCTCTCTCAACAAACCAATCGTCAATGTCTTCAAACCCCCCAAAATTAGGTTGATTGTTTACCATGTTTGCAGATTTATAGTATCGATAACATGCGATGCGAGCTGATATAAATCCACATAATTTTCGGGTAGCAGGAACGTCACTGGCATAACCTATGATCGCACCACAGATAAAACGACCATTGTTATTTTCATAGGTTTGTATATGATATCCTTCCCATAACCGATTTAGCTGACTTATAATCGGATATAAGTAATTGTTTATTTCATGTAGCTTTGACTCTTTGAGACCGGGTATAACTGCTAATGTGAGAATGTTGTGGGGTTTGAAGCGTTCGCTTTGGGGTAAATTACATATAACGGCATAAACAACACCAACAGAATATTGCGAATTTATAAATGGCTGGAACTAATCCAAATTTAGCATTAATCTGATATGAGTATCGGCAGATTCTTTTGTAAAAAATGGTTCTTCACTATCATCTGTAAAATTTTTCCAAACATCACCATCATAGATATCGAATAAGATTTCAGTTTCGTTTTGTCTTTCTGCCCACTTTCGACATGTGATCTCAAAATTTTTGCGACCGAAAAATAGGGTTAGTTGGTGTCTAATGTTAATTAACGGAAATGTCATTATCAGATGGTAAATTGGATTATTACCATTATTTCTATTACTATCTATTTTTTTGACTAGAGGGTTATTACATTTTTGTCAAAATCTTTCCTTGCTATGATTTGGATAGTTTATAAAATTACATGTTGGGATTTCTGTCTTGTTTAATATTTCTTTTATGTCATGCAATTTGTGGCATTTATTGCATGCAGCGTATTTAATAATATTCGTTGATATTCCCAATATTTTTTTGGCTACGTATAGGGAGGAAGGAAAAGCTGAAAATTTATTTTCATCGATCATTATAAGAAAAAATCTTATAAATTTAAACAAAGAATCTATTGCAACATTGGAAAGTTTATATCGTTGTTGATATTGTAATATCCATAAGATAATCCAGACATAATTATCATTGATGATATTGGGAAGTTTTGGTTCACCATCGTCAAAATCTTTTGACGCAAAATTGACTTCTTCCTCATCATCATCATCAAAGTTTTCAGAATCTCCATATTCTTTATTGTCTTCAGAGCCTCCGGAAACTCCATCTTCGTTATCATCTTCATAACTTTCAGAATCTCTATTTTCATCGTCATAGTCTTCAGAATCTCTATCTTGATCATTATTCATATCTCTTTCGTTATCTGGTATTAAATTTTCAAGAACCAAATTAGATAATTTTCCTTTTTTTAACGACTTGTATTTTGCCAATTCATGTATATCGGGTAATGGCTCACACTCCATTGCTTTATTATCGACAGCATCAGATTGCTTTGCATTAGAAGGGATCATCTCGAGCAACAGCTCATACTCCATTGCATAATTATCGTCAACATTTGGCCTAACATTAGAAGGCCCAGCTTCTTGATCGTCACTAAAAATATTATTCACATATGATTTATTATATTTTAACTTATGCGAAGCTTTCGTTCTTGGATCCACCAACTTTCCATTACATTCTTTACAGAAGCAGTGTACTTTAGTTCTTGTTCTTGTGGTCAAGTCAGTTATGTTTCTATCGGATTTGGCAATAGCTTGAGAGTTGGACATTTTTTTTTTTAATTTAGGAAAATTTTTTTTTTAATAAGTTAAATACATTACAACCAATCAAATTATAACACAATTACATGCATATCGGCTAATTGTTAAAATTGGGTATAATGATTTTGATCAACATTACACAATTTTAATTAGTAAAAAAAAAACTTAGCAAACGCACCCTAAAAAAAAAATTTTCGGTCACCGTAATATATTATTTCAGGCGAAGTAGGGTAATTTTCATGTTTACAACGTCTTTGCTGCTTAGAGTTCGACATTGAAGTAACAACTAACAAAATCTTTTTACGCGTTAAAAAAATAAGTTTGTATGGCAGATATACAATTAAAAAGATCTACTAATTAACTCGCGATTAAAAGCGAATTAAAAGCGAATTAAAAGCGGATTAATATTTAATTATGCAAAATTGTAACACAGATTTTATTGCCATTGAAAAATTTTTCCGAAAATCACAATTGTATAGAATTAAATATTACATTACATTTAGTAATTCAAAAAATTATTATATGTACAAAGCGCACATTATCCATAAAAATCATTAACGCAGCCCATCAATTCATACGCGCTTTATATGCAAGAATAGCACTATTAAGAAAAATGCATAAATTTGCAAAGAATTAAGAGTATGTACGCTGCACGTATCCAATTTACATACATCACTGATTACAAGGAATAAAAGGACAATTTATCATTAATTGATTATGTAGTTATATTTGCGAAATATATTTAAATACCCATTCTAAAACTTTCTTACCATTCTAACAACATTTTTATTAAAAAAAAAAAAAAATGGCAAATAATCAAGTAATCCAAGTACTAAATCCACATGAACCAGTTGCAGAGTGGCCTGATGATATTGCGTTAACATTGATCGAACAAAGACGAAGACACCATCAGCTGTTCGAAGATAATACTAACCATTCAGACCTTTGGACTCGAATTGCTAATTATATCCATCATCACCATCAATATGAAATATCGGCTAGACAGTGCCAAGTGAAATGGTACTCTCTAAAACGTGGCTACGAAAATTTAAAAAGGCTGCTAAGTAGAGATCTGGATGCTGATGGATATGAATTAAGAAGTCCAAATTGGCACGATCGTAAATTTTATGATGAACTTAGTGATAAATTTTGGCTTTGAAGTGGTGACTATATTTATATTTAATTAAATTTTTATAAAATTAGTTATTCATTTATTTTTAGATTGTTTTAGGTACGTTATAGAAGATATAGAAGAAATAGGCGTAGTAGACGGAGTAATAGACAAGGTAGATCTCGATCTCGTCATCATGGACGAGATAGTTCCCGTTCTATTTCAAGGAATCGTCGTAGACGATCATATTCTCGATCTCGATTTCATTCAAAAGATCATCATAGGTGACGATCACATTCTCGCTCTCATTCTCGTTCGAGAGATTATCGTAAACGTCATAGACGATATCACTCTTTTTCAAGAAATAATCGTTAAATTTATTTTTTTTTATTAATTATTATTTTTATCTTATTTTTCTTTTTTTTTTGCAAAATTTCACACATATAAAATAATTCTATTATAATAAAAATATAATAAATTTTATCAAACTTAATTTTCAAATTTCGTGATAATTGATAACGTTGGGACATTAACCATTTTTTTGGGATGCGAATTGGTACTGATGTCCACGTCGTGCATCCTGGGAGCTATATTCAAAAAAAAAATTTGTTGCGATCAAGTACCAAATTAGTAATAAAAAAGTAAAGATATTAAAATATGATGCTTTATTTATTCGCTCGAATAAAATCGAACAAAAATTGGTTAAAAGAAATTTAAATTTATTTATTTTCTATATTTTTGCCATCTATTAATTTCATTATCTAATTTTTTTCCTACGTCTATTATTTGTTTTAATTTTTGTTGATATAAATCAACAGCAAGTGATTTTTGTCGTTTTAGACGTGTAATTTCTAAAATAAATGTTAATAATAGTAAATTAAGAATAAAATTAAGTAATTTATTGAAATTTATACCTTTATTTTTATTTTTAACTGTTTTATCAATCTAAACCAATTTTTTGAATTAGAAATCAGATATACAACCGAATGCAATAATCCATAACAAAGCCTTTATAAAAAAACCTTCCAAAAAAAGTAAAAATAAAAACAATATATAAGAATGAAAAATTATAAAAAATTATCTATCTAAAAAGATCTGAAAAACTACAGGCAGACCAAGTAACCACTCTAGGCGGTTTGAGTGTCCACTCACCTTTTTTCTTTTTGAAAAGGATTTATCTTTTCGCTCCTGTAATTTATTTTCACTTCTTTTATGAACCATTTTGATAAAATAAGAAAAATTGTTTTTTTTTTTCACAAGAAACATTGAAGGATTACATTCTAAATCCTAATATAACACTCAACATGTGCGCCACTTCCTTTTTATAATAATACGATCACCAAAGTTATATCTAGCAAAAAATTAGGGTTAGGGTATAAATCGGCGTATATGATTTAATACGTTAGGCGCAGTTTGTTATTATCACGTGAATAGAGATGCTAGAGATGCATAATTGCAAGGACGCGCCAGAATGTCTAATTTGAAATTTTCCTGTGAGAACATGGTATATTTGTGTATGTTCCCCACGCTTTCTTTCTTTTCCCCACGCTTTCTTTCGCTTTCTTTCTTTCCTCACGTTTTCTTTTCTTCACGTTTAGTATGATGTAATAAATTTTTGTTGTTGCTTTTCGTTAAATATTCGACGATATTTATATCGCTTTTCGTTCATATTACAACAGCTTTGACAATATCTTTATCGCTTTTCGTTCACATCACAAATAACTTTTTTATCATTTTTTCGTTCACATCACAAACAGCTTTGACAACATTTTTTATCGCTCTTTCGTTCACATCACAAACAACTTTGACAATATTTTTTATCGCTTTTTCGTTCACATCACAAACAGCTTCAAAATATTTTTTATCGCTTTTTCGTCACGTCACAAACAGCTTTGACAATATATTTTATCGCTTTTTCGTTCACATCACATCACATACAACTTGAACTTCGACAATATTTTTTATTGTTTTTTCGTTCACATCACATACAACTTTGACAGTATTTATCACTTTTCGTTCACATCACTTTTCGGAAAAACTTACTTCTGTAAGTATAATTTTGAATATGATATCATTTATTAATATATATAGATTAATGATATATTTTAATTAATTGATTATTGATTGGTTGATAGCGATATAGTATAATTAATTAATATTTTTATTGTTCATTTTAATTAGGTGATTAATGAGGCTAATAATCAGATGATTCCAAATATGTATATAAGAGACTTTTATCTCTTGTTCGATCTTTAATAATACCATAATGAAAAAATACAAATCTTTAAATTTAAACCCAATCTCTCGGGATGTCTCTGTTCCTCATCATAATAGATCTCAACAAGAATCAGATTCCCATTCCCATCGTCGTCGACGTCCTTATCATCATTCCCAATCAAGACATTTGCATAATCGTTTCCAATCAAAACATTCACATCATCGTTCCCAATCCTGACGTCCTTATCATCGTTCCCAATCTCAACATTCGTATCATCGTTCCCAATTCTAACGTTCGCATCATTGTTCCCAATCTCGACGTTCGCATAATCATTCCCAATCTTGACATTCGTATCATCGTTCCCAATCCCGACGTTTGCATCATCGTTCCCAATCTCGACGTTCGCATAATCATTCCTAATCTCGACATTCGCATCATCGTTCCTAATCCTGACATTCGTATTATTGTTCCTGATCTCGACATTCGCATAATCATTCCCAATCTCGACGTTCGCATAATCGTTCCCAATCTCGACATTCTCATAATCGTTCCCAATCCCATTCTCGTTCTCGTTCCCCTGGATACCATTCTCGATCTCGCAATTCTCATCATCGATCCCACTATGTTCCTAATGATCAAATGATAATCCTCTCTTCTTCGGATTCATTCCCACAAAACAAAGGGAGATCATTAACAAAAAGTAATATTATTTTAAATTAGTGTTAATTATATTTCATATGACTTATACCGATTTAATATTAAAAATTATAGGAACATCATCTCATATGTCTTCAACATTAAGTTCAACTGCTCCGAACCCAAATAGCAGTATTGCTGCTCTCACACGCTTATTCTGGCTTAAATGTAAAAATTTTCGTGCCAAAATGATTTATATTAATTACTGACTTTTAATAGGTGACGCTAAAAGTAAGGAAATCCAGGATTTGAAAGGTGCAATCTCAAATCTCACGCAACGTTTAGAAAATCTATCTAAGGGTACCAACTCTAATAAAACGTTGTCGCCTGTTTTTATGAGTAAGGAACAAAAACGTGAATTAGCATCCATGTCAAAAAATTATAAGAAAACACTTCACGTAAATATACATCTTTATTAAAAATTTATTTTTATTAAATATAAATTGATATTTGATCATTTTAATGATCTTTTATTAATAACTAGGATGAAGTGGTCCATATTTTAAATAATATAAATCCGTCGCTTCAATTTGACGTATCTAAAACTTACAGCAATCAGAAAAAAGCGATGAACAAGAAGCTTTTGCCGGCAGTAAAATCTGCAATGAACCCTTCCATTCAAGCATATGATGTAGAGATATTAAAAATCATTAAACAATTACATAAATCGCACCGAAAGATGTGGAAATTGAAACAAGAAGGTAGAGCGGAAGAGCACATTAGAAGACAACATATGAATTCAAGAAGGGAGCAGGTATAAATTTTAATTATTCAAAATAAAACGTACACAATTAATTGATTTTAATTTACTGTACTTCATTAGAAAATGTCTCAGCGCAGAAGAGGATTGCAACATATGATATCGATACGAGATAACCTTTTATATGAATGCCATTCTGAGAATTTGACTTGGGAATCCTATATGAAAGATTGCGAGAAGGCGTTAAATACGTCAGATCTTCATTCAGATGAATGGTCATCAGATGATGAAGAATTGGCGAAAGAAGAACGTGATAAAAAAATAAGATCAAAACGATTAGCCAGCACCAATTCAATAATAAAAGTATATGATAAAAAGTGGCGATCGTCTAAGGTATGTAAAGTTGTGAAGTTAATTAATTAATATAACATTTATACATAATAAACTACAAATTTTTATAGATTAAACAAATCTTATCCCAGGCGGAAGAAATCGGGATAAGCATCAGAACAGGATTAAGTCGTAAATGTTACCGCTCAGATGATATTGTTGATAATAAAAGTAAGCCTAATAAAGATATGCCGGACTGGTGGATTTCCTCAAGGTGGGTTGCACAAGAATCAGACGAAGATGACGATGATGAGGATGATAATGACAAACTAAACGATGGTGATAACAATGTCAGTGGTGGTGATAACGATGGCAATGTTGGTAGTAATAACGATGATGATAACGATGTTGGTAGTGGTAATAAAGATAACAATAATGATATTGGTGGTAGTAATAAAGATAACGATAACTATGTTGGTGGTGGTAATAAAGATAATAATAACGATATTGGTGGTGATAATAAAGATAACAATAACGATGTTGGTGGTAGTAATAAAGATAACAATAACGATGTTGGTGGTGGTAATAAAGATAACAATAATGATGCTGGTGGTAGTAATAAAGATAACGATATCGATATCAAATATCGAAAAGGATGACAATGGTAATAACAATGATGTTATTAATGCTAGAAAGAATAGTTTGGATGGACCTTTTTACTTATTTGTACCGGATAGTATTAAGAAAGGAAGTACAACGTCAACTTCATTAAATACTAGCAAGCATTCGTCAAAGACTAGAAAGTGTTCAATATTTTCTTGTCATTAGGTAATACATTTATACATAAATAATTGTATAATATTAGTAATAATAACAATAATATAGCAATAATATGTAGTATTGATATGGTAATAATATAGTAGTAATAAATAATAAAAAAATTTATATATAAATAATATATTCTATAATTGTTCATATTAAACGTAATTAAAAATTGAAATGAAAATAGAGACTCTGGTTAGTACGAAATAAAAACTGGCATTGGTTATTAGAAATTTGCTTATATCGATAATAAAATTGTCATTCCTATTTGAAGATTAATATATGTCGGTGTTAAAATTGTCATTTTTTATTTGAACGATTATTGTATGTTAGTTTTAAAATTGGCATTTTTTTGAGAGAAACGGCATTGGTTGTTTGACCGTCGGCAGTCTGATTTTGGATGATTTATGGTAAGAATCGGTACAGAGATTTAAAAATCGGTGTTCCTATTTTTTTTATCAAAAAAAGGTAATTCTGATTTTTTGCTTTTCGCGCCATAAAATCGGCGGGAAAAAGCCACAAATCGGACAAATAAAGCAAAATATTGGCAGTCCAATTTTTGACCGATTTTTACTTATTTAATATGTGGATTTTCCTTCTATTTCTGTTAGCAAAAATTCAAATAATAGCAAAAATTCAAATGATAAAGAAAATTATAAAGCTGATGAATCACAAAAAAAAAAGAAAATCAACAGAAATTGAAGGTATATCTGAGATAATCGTGACAATAGGAGAATCAAGGGATAGATTTTATAAAAAAAAGCTAGACTTAGAGAAGCATGAAAATTAAAAAAAATTAGAATTAGAGGAAAAGAAATTAAATCAGCAATATGAGTTGGAAAAAAGTAAGTTGAAAATAGAAAGATTGCGTACTGAAAATGAGAAGATTAAATTAGAATTGGAAATGTTAAAATTTCGCAAAAATAATGAATAAAAATTTTGTTTAGATTATAAAGTTTGCTTTACATAATTAAATAAATTTGTTAAATATAATATAAATGTAAATATTTTTTTTGTAAAATTTGTTTATTAATTACTTATTATGCTACAAATTGATTTAACATTCTCTCTTTTAAGTTCTCCTTCTAATTTTAAAATTTCATCACTTTCATCTTCCCAATCATATTGATTATTATTATCATCATTATCATCATTTTGATCGGTAATCTTTCAAGTTTCCTCACAAATTTCAAGAAAGTTATGCAATAATACAGTATATCACAATCTGCTAATTTAATTGCTATCTTTACATCTTTTACAGATAATTCTTTTAATGCTTTGAATCTAGCCTTTAATCTACCAAAGTCATTTTTTACAACAACTCTATATTTTAAATGGATAAAGTTAAATCATCGTTGTCGATGATTAGAAGGATTTTTAAAAGGAATAATTAAAAAGGGAAAGATTGGATACGCTGAATTACCTAACATATAATCATCTCCTTCAATATATTTTGCTTTGTTAAGAAAAAAATCTGAATTAGCATAAACTTGTGCATTATGTACTGATTCTAATCATCCTATTATATAATTAATAAAAATTTCTTTAAAATCAACAATTCCTTGACAATGAATTGCATATCTTTTTTTTTCGTAAAAAATGCTGTTGGATCTTGTGCAGGTGTCTCATTTAAAATAAAATGAGTCCCATCTATTGCTCCAATAACATTCTGAAACCCCCCTAATAGCTTGAAATCCTGCATGAACAGTAGCTTGATTATTATTCTTAGACTATTGAACAAACTCCAATTTTATATTTCTAATGGCCTTTATTATACAGTTAATATAAAGAATTACAGTATCTTTACATATTCTAAATCGAGAACAAATACTTAAAATATCATCTTTAGAATCTAAACGCCTAAGAAATATTACTAATTGAAATTCAACTGGTGCTTGTGACTTATTTTTTTTGTTTTGAAAAACTGTATCATTCTGTAAAACTTGCACTAGCTTGTTAAACTATTGTCTTTCCATTCATAGAACTTTTTTAAACTGTATATCATCATATAACAGTAATATTTCATGATACCAATGTTGAGACTTAAGAACATGATCTTAGGAAACAAGATAACATGAAGAGGATAAAGCAAGAAGTATTTCTTTTATTAAATCATTATCATTATCTAATTCATTATCATTAAAAGAATCAAAAAGGTCATTTAAATCTTGTATTGCTAATAACATTAAAGCATATTCAATATTCTTTTTGAACATAATTATAAAAAGAAAAAAATTAGAATAAAATGGAACAGATCATAACACAGATTTTTCTGCTTAATTTACGCTATTTTTTGATTGGCTAAAACAAATTTGTGAAAATCAGATTAGATTAGAACAGAACAGAAATGAACAGGCTATTGGGTAGTTAAATATCAGTTACATATCATAGATTTATTGGGTATCTGATATATTTTAAAAAATATTGGACAGATATTATACACTTATCAAATAGTGCTAATAAGTATCCTATATATACCTGATATGTATCCTATTTGTATTTGAAATATAAGCATAATTTCATAATTTTCACATAGTAGTAAATTTATAATTTAAATACAATTGTAATTTATCGCCATTTTCAATCAGCTGATTTTTTTGATTAAATAATGCTAAGGAAATCAGTTTTTACATTTCACATATTGATCAACATTATTAGCCAATAAAATTTTTGAACTTTACGTGACTTTAATAAATAAATTTTTTGTGTTTGCAATATTTGACACGTAAAAGAATAGAAAAAAAAGTATAAAATTGGAGTATGTTTTGGATGTCAAAAATGTTTATATTGTGGAATAAATTTAGTTAAGGATATATGTAAATGCAAAAAAATGGTTAAACCAACTAGATCAAATAGAACAAATCTTGTTAAAAACGTGTATCCAAGAGTCTTTAACCCTACTTCCTTTAGTTTTAATCAACTTAATTTCATTAAAAATAAAAGTGAATATTTTCAATATGGATATGATTTAATAGAAAGTATTCAGTTAACATTTTGCTCAGCATGTAATAGTTCTTATCAACGTTTATCTTCTAAAAATTCAAAATCTTCTAATAAATCAAATTTATTAAAAAAAACACAAGATATAAAAATAACAAAACTAGTAGAAATAAAAGAAACAGGAGAAACAGCTACTGTAAAAGTAATTGATCTTGAAGCTATTACTTCTAGTGAAGTTTCAACAACAATAATTCAAAGTGCAAGTACTTCAAGATATAATGATTCAGGAATTGAAAATGACGATGATGCTGAACAAGAACTAGAAGTTAATTACAAACTTGTTATAAAGCAAGCAGATGGTGTTACTCTTCTGACTAAAAACTATTCAGTTACTATTTCTGAATTAGATGAGCTTTTACTTGCAATTCAAAATAATATTGTGGTTCTTCTTAAAGATGAAAAAATTAATGCTAATGATTATAATGTTTCTTTTAAATTAGAAAAAGCTCAAGGGGCTGGAACTTTGTTAGTAGATGTGTGTGATTTTAGGAATTTTCGATCAGAATACATCAAACTTGCTGCGGCAAAAAAGATTATACTTATTCTTATTATTACGAAGAAAAAGGAAAAGATAGTTAAACGAAAAAAGAAGGTAAATATATTATTTATCATATAAATTTTCATTATATTTTAGCTAGATAAATTTATGATATATTATTTTATTTTATTTAGAAATCTAATTCAGATAATGAAGAAATAATTAGGGACGAATCAATTCCAAAGACTAATAATAATAATAAAATTCCAAAAATATCTGATATTTCTATACTTGACCAAAGAATAGCTAAAAATATTACAGAATTGCGAAAAGAAACATAGTGTCCTATGCATAATAGATATTGCTTAAAATACCGTGAACCTCATATTAAAATAAGTAATATGATGTTTTCAACATAGGCTACGGAAATGGTTAGTTATTTAAAATAAAATTTTATAAAATACTTTATTAATTCTTTAACTGATATTTAATTTTTTAACTGATATTTGATTTTAGCTTAACGGTTTTGCAACAGTTAAAGAACCACCAACACATCCTTCATTTGCATATACATATCCATCAAAAAATAGATCTCAACCATTTGTACCACAATTTTCTAATAATATACAAAATTTAATTAATCCTTTTTTTTCTAATCTTTTACAAGTATTAGTTGTTCCGCAATTTTTTCAACAATCACCATCACAATCATTATCTTCTTAATAATCTTTGTCTTCAATAGCCGAATTTTTACAACAAATAGATAAAGCAGAAGGAATGGAGAATTATTATTCTAAGTTTTTAGAAAGATTTGAAACACAAAGAATTAGAGCACTTAAATAAATTGAGTGACATGCAATTTGAAACTTGTGGGGTAACAGCGATTGGAGATATTGAAACTATTAGTGAAGCAGCTCAAAAGTATAACAGATAACTAAATAAATTTGCATATTTTAGTGTTTTTTATCATAATAAAATTTAATTTTGTTATAAAAAAATTTTATTTTCTAATGTTATGAAAAAAAAAATTTCTAATGTTATTACAGTATAAAAAAAAATTTTTTTTATTCTAATATTGTTATAAATCATTTTCTAAAAATATCCGCATCCTCTAAAATAACCTTTTGCCATTTGAGGTGTAATTTGTGAATAAGCTATAAGTAAAGGATAAATAGGATTGTAACTAACTTCAACAAAATATCTATTTCTTTGTAAAAATTATTTAATCGTAGAAAAAGCAGTTTCTATAGAGTTAAAGTCAGGCAAGTAGGGAAGCAAAAACTCAACTTTTATTCCAAATGCACTTAAATAATCAAGAAGATCTTGATTGTGATGTATTTTCACGTTATCGAGAACTAAAACACTATTTGTGCTTGGAAAAGGATTCATTTGTAGCAATTATAATAATAAACTATTAAGCATAAACAATATTAACTAAATTGATATTATATAATAACATATACTTACTACTTGTGAAATTACGAATTCTTTAAATCTTTGTTTGGTACAACTACCCTCCATGATATCTACAGCAATTATACCTTGTTCTGTCAATACAGATAATAGAGTATATCTTTTACCTCACACAAAAACCACTTTTTTTACCGCTCTTGAGTTTATATCTGAGTAACTATATAAACATGTTGAAGTGCATTCATCTTTTGATGATTCGTTCATAAATACTAATTGATCAATTCTATAATGACTTATAGATGCAATAAATGCACTTCTTAACAATTCATTTCTTTCAGTAGCAGCTTTTTGCAACTAAAGTATAATGGATTGGTAAATTGAATTTTAGTTTTTTATATTATATAACAATTACAATTATAATATAGATAAAAATCAAAAAATTTTACCTTCTTGCGAGTAATGCTACAGTATGCTAAAGATATCTATAAGGTTGAAACAGAAACACGTTTTTCAGTTCATGCTTGCATTTCTTCAATGTATTTATCAAGATAATAATCAACATGTTCACAAACAATTTCACGTAATACCTAATATACAACATAGTTATTAGCACACATTTTGACAAAAACAAGTTCTTCATTATTATAAATCATTATCACATTCATGTCACTTCTATTAAAAACTTTTTTTTTTTCCTGGTGGGTGCCTCCATGGGTTTACAACACATCCCCACTTTGCATATATACTAATAATCTTGTTAACTAATGTTTCCCCAATATAAAGTAGTTTTGCAATTTGTTTTCTTGAATATCCATCACTATATAAGTATATTACACACCATTTGAGATCCTCAGCTAAAGTTTTGGTCATTGAATTTACATTAAAAAAAAAGAAAACAAAAATTAGAAGAAATCTCTAAAAAAACATACAACTTTGTAAGTTGAAAACTAGCTCTTAATGAGTGAATATCACACCTAAAACTTTATAAGCATTTACTTTATTTCAAAGTGTTTGTAGAAACCTGAGGCAATCATAAGAAATCAGACCTAGCAAAAAAGTTTTATCAAAAGTGTTCATAAAAATATGATGAAAATCAGAGAAATCAAATCTGATTTTCATGTAGTTACATGATCAGGCTGATCGCACTAAATTATAAATGGCAATAAAAGTAATTTAATTTATTTAAAATCCGATTCACGTATGAATGACAGAAAATTACTATATAAATTCTGGAAACGGTTATTATAAAAATAGCAAAATTGGCAAAATATAACAGGCTATAGAAACCGCAAATAATCATGTTGTAATACCAAAATTCACATGATGAAACCTTAAATGCTAAAGATAATATTGATCAAAAAAATTGAGAGGTTTATTTATTTTTTAAAAACTTTACTTTGAGGCAGCGTCAGATTTGATGGAAATATATATATATATTTGCGATGTTCAAATCATGTACTATTATAATTTATTAATATTTAACAAATAAAAACAATTAGAACTATATTTTTACACATTTTTATGTGTTTAGAACTGTTTGTTTTATACAGTTATTTCATTTTCTCTTGCTTCTAATTCACGTATTGCCATGATTTCTTTCCATTTCTGGGAGAAACCAGTAATCCAATTCTGAATAGTAGAGACTTTAGGTACGTCATTTTCATCTAGCTCTCCAAATTGAACACGTCACATAAGTTCTTCATACATTTGTTGAGCTGTAAATTTGTTATTTGGATTTGCTGTTCCAGTATGAAACATATTTTCTAATAAATGTTTCACACTTTTAGATATTCGCCTCCACGGTTCCCGTTTGTAATTTTTGTTAGGTTTTAGGGCCCACCCAGACACAAATACATCGTGTCTATTGTTGTCAACCAAAACCAATTGTTAGTATAATTTATTTATGAGCTTTTATTGTAATAAAATATTCATTACCTTGGCTTTCTTGAATTTCCTACATTTGTAATATCCATATTATTCATACTTGAATTCAAAAGGGTTAGATCCTATATATTGATTAGGTTTTATTTTTGTGAAAAAAAAAAACACTTTTTTCTATTTCAAATTGTTCATACCAATTCCACTGATTCATAGTTTGTATCAGAATCATCTGGAACACAAAATATTATTAGTTTCATGGGGAATTTGAAATAAAATGCAAAAAATTATCGTACCTTTACCAACAACAATAGGTAGCGTTCACTTTTTAGATGATTCTGTATGAGTAAAATATTCTGGATTGGGCTTTTCATTTTTTCTTTGCTTTTGAATCTTTTCTATTTGAGCTGGAGACCATTTCTTCTATTCTCCAATTCCAGGCAAAATCCTGGCACATATGAAACTCGTGTTCTCTCCTTGAACTAGCCACGTCCATTCATGTAGACTTTTGATTCCAGCTATTGTTCCAACTTTTTCTTTTCCTATACAAAATATAAACATTATTCTTGCAATGAAAATGATGTCGATAATTTCTTCAATTATTGAAATACCTTGATTACGATTTGGTAGCAAGTTAGCAATTTTAGTTCCTGCAATATCATGAATTGCTATTTCTATATCATCACCAGACTCAATTGTACCACCCAGTTTTACATAACGCTTTATTGCTTGCGATATCTAATAGGAATAAATCAAGAGCGATAAAAGTTAGAAATAAAAGGGTAAAATCAAAGTAAAAAAAAGAATATAGAAATTAGAAATAGAGGGAAGATCAAAAGTAAGAGAGGATAGAAATGAAGATAGAAATGAAAAGAAATAATGAAGCAAAAAAAGAAGATAAGAACGAAAGAAAAATCATTAAGAACAACCCAAAATGAAGAAAGAAGATAGAAATGAATAGGAGGATTGAAATGAAAAAGAGATATAAAAATGAAAAGAAAAGATCAAAATGACAAAATATCAGGAAAAATTAAAGCGAAAAAGGTAAAAGCAGTATAATTACTTGAGCATGATGGGAATCAATCAGTGTTTTAGCCTCGCTGGCTTCCAAGAAGATCTATTTTCGAGGAACAATGTCATACCAATCCTTCCATTGACTTATTATCAGCATCAATTCTATACAATGGTAATAAGGACTGTTGTCCGATATTACTGTTATCCATTTTGGTTTTGAATCAAGATTTTCAAATACAGTATGGAGAGATGATGCCGTAAACCAGGCGTCCTGACCAGTATCATCACTCCAATGATCATATACTTGTATATCGAGTTCGTTATTTGTAATATCTTTTGTATATACTAATGAAGAATGCAAAGTCCAACCCCTTTTACCAAAAAATTGAGATTTGATTTTTCTTGCATTTTGCGGAAGTATTCTCATCTTGTAGTCCACTATAATAACTGCTCCATCTTCATCTAATTCATCAAGATTGACCTGAACGTGAGTATTTAAATAAAATTTTCGCGCGTGATGTCCTAACCATGAAATTAGTTTCTTCAAATAATCATCCAATAACTCATGTAATTCTTCATCTACTACGTAAGTTTTTATTAGATCAAAAAAATAAAACAATTCTTCACAGCTGTTACATATTTCAGGATGCTGAAGATTACAAATTCCAAAGGAATGCCTAAGACAATGACATATGCAAGATTTATGTACTGGAGTTCCTGAAGATGTAATTTTCAAATCTTTTATGTATTCACGCCTCATATATCTTCTCAAAATATTCAATTTTTTAATTAATTCTTCCTGTATTATAGAATATGATTAGTTTTAAAATCAAATTTTTAAATATAAAAATTCTTGAATATAATACCCACCTTCAAAAATTCATCTACATGGGCAGTAATGATGGTATTAATAGATGCAAAATCTCATATCCACATTCGTTGCATTCTGAGCAAAGACCACCCAAATTATCTTGATAAACAAATCTACTACCTTGTAAACGTGTTATGAATGCTGTACGACGCATTCCATTTGGATATTCTTCAGAAAATTTCTCCCAAAGCGCCTACTTATGATCCTGTAAGTACATTATAGGTAATCCTGATTTTGAATGAGTTTGGTAAAAGCTCATATTAACAACATCCTTCCTCATAAAAAAATGATCAAATTGATTAATTTGCTCTATTTTAAACTTTAGACGATGAAATTTTGGCTTTTCAATAGGCGGAGCACCAAAACTATTCAATACAGCATGTCTTCTTGATTCAATAATGGTATGAGATCCAACCTGTAATATTATTTACTAATTAGTTATTGTATTCTAAATTATTAACTAATTACAAAAATATATTCTTACCCCTAAATTATATTCTAATTCTTCATAGGTAAAATCATTAGCGATAATTGATAAAATATGTCATTTTCCATTTCTAGTTTTTTTATTATCACTCAAAGCTTACCGAAAACAAGACCAAAAAGTTTCTGTAGAATTTGAGGGATTGCTGGAAAGAAATCCCATCTGGTAAATAGTGGCAAATATTTGTTTTTCTTGTGTTAGATTTTGCGATTTAGTTCAAAATTGATACTATAGAATTAGAAGTTATTTTTTATGTATTTATAATTTTTTTCAACATATAACTAAATCATACCTTAGATTTACCATAGGACCAAAGAGTAATATCAGAGCATCTTGCAGCACGAAGCAATGATAACCATGCACTCAATTCACGATCAGAAAATTGATGTTCTGGTGGGTATAATAATTTTAATTCAGAATTCAATTCTATTACATTGCATTCATTTTGATTCCATCTAATAAATAATTTATACCATTCAATATTAGCAAAAGTTCGATGCTGAAGATGGTATTTATATAATTTATTCATCAGTTTGAAATTACTCCATTCACGAGAAACGCATTGTGGAACACGTAAATTGTTTAGTTTTTGCAATGTAACCTGGTCCTCCAACCCAAATAATTCCTTTCCTGAAAATTTTTGAATAAAACCTGAATTTTTCCAGACGTCATCTGGAGTAGTTCCTACAAATGTTTTTTGAATTTTAAAATCTTGATAAATATAAACATAACATTTGTCATCATCAATTTCAGATACAAATATAGCTGCACGTTTCTTATATGTGTGAATAATTGATGACTTGTAACCATTGTCTGCTTTATTCCAATCTGAATGTGTTGATGAACCCAATCCATAAATAAATATTTCATATTCACCAACCTTACATGAAAATGGACAAAAATCAATATTAGACAAAAGAACATCTATTATATTTTTATTATCCCATCCCATAACAATAGAACCAGAATATCAAGTTTTGTTTTGAAAAATATTTTGATAAACTTCAGAAACTGCCTTAGTTGCACTTGTTTCTATGACCCAAAATTCACCACTTTGACAATAATACTCGGGTAGCATTTGGTTAGAACTGGAAATCTGTACTGTTAAATAAAAGTCTTTTCCATTCAAACAAGCGTTAGCTTTTTGGCCTGCTCTAATTGGAAATCTGAGTTGTGCATTTGAGTTAGGAATACTTGAAATTTCTCACCAGTAGCGTGAATAAGGTCCATAGTGAAGATTTTCTACAAGTGAGCCAGTTTCTACCAGGATAACATAAGCTTGAGACATGGTCAGCTTCAGATTTTAGCGTTTTTTACGAGTTGGTATATATAAAATATTTTGTTTTATTATTACTCTTAGCATTTAAGCCTTATCATGTGTCCATTGGCGCCACAACATTGTTATCTGCAGTTATTACTATATATACCGATATGCAAACCTTATTAATTTAACTATTGTTTTCCCCAGATTATATAGTAATTTTCTGTCGATCATATGCGAATCACGTCTTAATTGTAATTACTGAAAGTTTTATTTATATTTTTAATCGATAATAAAAAAAATATTATACAAAAAATATTATAAAAAAAATTTATTACTCTTTACAAATTATAATTTATTTACAATTAATGTTCACTTGTTTGCTTGTTTTCATTTCATTATATCTATTTAATTTGAAAGAAAGTAAAATGTTAGTAATAGAAGTATTAGTATGAATATTAGTAGAAAAGAAAAAGAACGTTAATAAAAAATTTTTATATTAGAAAGTATTAGTATTAATATTAGTATGAAAGTTAGTAGAAGTAGAAAGGAAATATCAATAAAAAAAATATAAAGTATAAGTATTAATGTTAGTGTTAATGTTAGTAGAAGTGTTAATAAAAGTAAGGAATAAAAAATGTTTAATAATAGAACATTGTTAGTAGGAATGTTAGTAGGAGGAAACATATTAGAAAAAAATATTAGTAAGAGTATTAACAGGATGGAAAAAGAAATTTGTACCTTTATATTTATTTTTTAGAAAAACCAATAAAGTAAAAAACTCGATAGTAGAACATTATTAGTAGGATGTTAGTGAGAAGAAATACATTAGAAAAATATATTAATAAGAGTGTTAAGAATAACATAATAATGGGAAAAGAAATTTCAACAAAAAATATACCTTTATCTTTATTTTTTAGACAAAAACAATAAAGTAAAAATTTGAGAGAAAAAGAAAAAAATTTTGAAAAAAAAATAAATAATTAATTAATTAAATTGTGATTGTACAATCACATGATCAACAAAATTATCAATTTTTATTGGTTATTTGGGTAATATTATAAATAATATAATAATAAGAAAAGAAATTTCAACAAAAAATATACCTTTATCTTTATTTTTTAGACAAAATAATAAAGTAAAAATTTGCGAGAGAGAGAAAAAGTTTTTGAAAAAAAAAAATACGATAAATAAATAATTAAATCATGATCATGCAATCATATGATCAACAAAATTATCAAATTTTATTGGTTATTTGAGTAATATTATATTTAACCACATCAGCCACAAAATTGGTCACTTATCGCTATCAGATGTACAAGTCAATATTAGCAAAGAATTACAAACTTGATTATTCATCATTCGTGCTCAACTTGAGTTAATAAAATTATTAAAAAATCACTGATTTTATTAAATTTATTAGAATTTTTATTCCTAATTAAATATAATTAAATAAAATTTTACTACTGATTTCATTATAACATTACCAACTTTTTTATTAATCTTGGATATTTTATTTTGAATTTAAATTGTTTGCTTTAAACTTAAGTTAGACTTGAGTTCAACTCAAGTTTAACTTGTTTGCTCAAGATCTTTGTGTAATATATTGTAAATCTGTAATTATTTTATTTGTAGTCTATAATTGAAAAAAGCTTATTAAAAACAAAATAAAAAACACTATTTATTTATGTATCTGTATTATAGATTTTACCTTTTTTAGATTTGATATATAATTAAAAAGAAGACCTTTATCTTGATTTTTTTGAAATTAAGATCATAACAATTAAGTTTAGGTTGAGTTTAACAGGACCCCAAACAATATATATATAGGTCACATTAAAATCCAAATTTTTTACTATGATCAATAAGCAAATTATTTTAAACTCTGCTAAGCAAAATTTTATTATAACATCAAAAATTTTATATTGCTAAGCAACTCATTTTATAACATATATAAAAACTTTTATAAATAACTTAGAAATTTATATTTATAGTACAATTTATTATAAAAATTAAAATACAAATACTAAATTTTAATGTGATAAATAACTTAATTTAAATACCCAAAATATTAAAAATTTAAAAATTAATACTGTTATAGGCAGTGATGTGCAATTTGTGCTTCCAATAACTTTCCATTGGAATTGGAAAGCCAATTGGAAGATTTGGAAGTATTGGAAGATTTCGATCTTCTAATAGATCATGTGAATTGGAAACGTCCAATCAAATTTTTGCACTATTGGAAGTAGTATTGGAAGCTTCCAATATCGCTTCCAATGCTTCCAATACTACTTTCCCAATTTTGCTTAAATGGATAATCTTGTACAACTAAAAAAAATTCTTTTCATGTCATTTTTTTTTCGCGTATTTACACATTTATGATTTATAATGAGTACTACAAAACAAAAATATAAACCCAAAAATCACCGTCTAATGGAATATATTAAAGTTCTTGGCAAACAAAATTCATGGAATACTTATGCTGTTTGTCTTGCTTGTAACGAAAATTTGGAAGAAAATGAACTTAAAAATCACACATTTACAAATAAAAAAAAATCACTTAAAAAATTGTATATATTTTTGAGAAAAGGTTGGTGGATAGGAGGAAGTAGATGCTATTATTAATCTAACGGATAATGAAAATGAAGAAATTGCAAGATAAAAACGATTGAGAACTGATGTAGATTCTGGTAAAATTTGGAAGGAAAAGGTTGTAAAATATTTGAAATCTATGTCTATGCAAAGTAATTTTGATACTGTATTTTTTAAATTAACAGAGGGAGAAATATCTTCAATTCGATCTTTTACTTCAACATCAATAGTATCATCTAAACGCTATTTTCGTTTAATTAAAGCTGATGATCATAATATTATGGGAAATATTCTTGTTCAGACCCTTACAAAAAAAGAACAACCAATGTTTGAACGCCTTTTATTAAGAGTAACAGTATCAAATGGATTTCCATTTCAATGGATTGAAAATCAAGCAACATTAGATTTATTTGAATTTTTAAATCCAAATTTGATTTTACCAGGACGAAAAACTTTATCAACTCGTATATTAAAAGATGAAACAGATAATTTAGATGTGTTAAGAGATGAAAAATTAAGCTGTGATAAAATTGGCGTAATGCTAGCATTTGATGGCTGGAAGAACGTTTTAAATCAACATATATTCGGATCTTTATTTATTACATCTTCAGGTGAAATTTTGATATGGAAAGCATCAGATATTAGTAGTGAAAGAGAACGTATGATTGAAATAATACCTAAAATAGGGTGTCCAGGATGGGTTGTCACGATAACCCTAAAATCGTGGTGTGAAAATTGTGAAATCGCGAAAAATCGTGAGTTGGCCGGAGTTAGGGTAACTTCAACCAAAACTAACTTTATTATAATTCTAATTATTGAAATTATGATCACATGTTATCTTAATTATCCAATCAAATTTTATCGCGATCACGATTTTGGCGTGAAAAAATGACCAAAATCGTGAAAAAATCATGATCAACCCATCCTGGACACCCTAACCTAAAATTGAAGATTTAATTAAGGGTGCTGATGTATTGGGCGCGAAAGTAATTGTTATAACTTCTGATAGTGCAGCGGCTTATTCTGGAGCTCGGTAAGAACTCATTATGTATTAGTTGATCTATGATGTATTTATAATAATTTTTTTTTAATTTATAATAGACGACGACTTCGATTAGAATATCTTATATCGTATTTTTACCTTGCTTCGCATATCAATGCCAGTTAGCAATCTGTGATATTTTTAAAGAATCACTTACTTTAAAAACTGCGTCAGCCAAAGCAATTATAATAGCTGCATATTTTAAAAATAGAAATAACAGCTATTTCATTGGTAAATTACAAGATATACAAAAAGAATTGTATAACAAATATTATTCAATCATGGTCCCAGGTGAAATAAGATGGAATAGTCATTACTTTTGTTTTAAAAGTCTAGTTCAGTCTAAACAGGCTTTACGGGTAAATATAAAATTTCTAAATATAATTCTACTTATTAATTTATTTATTATTTTAATAATATTATTTTTAGAATCTAACAATTTGGCATGAACGTCTACAACTCACTCCAGAAGCTAATTCTTTAACTTTAAATACGAATGAAATTTATTTAAATGATAATATTTGCAAAATTCTTCTTGATAATGATTGGTGGAACGCAATAGAAACTTTACAAGAAATATTAATACCCTATTGTGGTGTTTTAAACAAACTTCAAAGTGATAAAGCACGTCTATTTGAATTACTTCATGCTTTAGGTTACTTTGTTCATTTTTGGAATCAATTTTCAGATGTTGAATTAGGAGAAAAAATGATAGAACGATTAGAAAAACGGTGGAGTCAATGGGAGCAACCATTATTATTACTTTCCTTTATGCTTCATTCAATGTATCGGCTCACATATTTTAATTCTACAATTGAAAATTTATCATTTACTACATTAGGATGCTATTTAACATATTACTATAAAGCATGGTTTCAGAAAAGACCAACCCGGTTATTATTAGATTTTGAAAATTATCATTAAAAAAATGAACCATTTGATGATAAGACTTTTAGCCAATTTGGTGATGATGTATTTAAGTTTTGGAAATATGTAGAAGGTGATTACAAAGAATTGGCAGGTGTGGCTTTGAGAATTTTTGGAATATGTGTGAATTCTGCTTCTGTAGAACATATGTGGTCTTCCATGGGATTTTTCCATACAAATCGTCATAATCGGTTAAATGTAAGTTTTTTAATTGTTGAATATTAACTAAAAGTCTGAAATTTTTATATTTACTAATTTATTTTTTATAGAATGATAAAGTATTATCAATGAGTAAACTTCACGCATCTATAAATTTTTCTTTTAGGAAAAAAGAATTGCAAAAAAATCATGCTGAATTTCTTGATTTAAATGCTAAACCAGTTGAAACTGAATTTTCAAACTTACAAATATTGGATGATGATTCTGCAGAAGTTTTACAACAAAATCCTGTAGACAATAATGATGATGGAAATGTTGAAAGTGAAAATGATATTCTTACTTCTGAACGTTGGGAAAAAGAACTTGCTGAATGGGAAGAAATGTTAACTGAAGAAGAAGTATCTCGATTAGAAGAAGAAGAAGCGTTAAGAGATAATCCAGGTAGTTTGAGAGGTGACCTCTTAACAGAATATACCCATCTAGCAATTGATACAAGAGTAAAATGGCAGCTTAAAATTTTATTTAGTTTTGTTATTAATATTCCTGCCTACTTAAAGTCAAATGAAATGGTTTAAATGTATATTTATCTAAACTTTAAATTTAAAATAAATAAATATTGTGTATATAAAGTATATAAAAAAATTAATTTTTTTATTTTTTATTTAAGTCATATAAGCGAGAAAATTATCATATAATTTAATTCTATTGGTTAATAAATATATATCACGTGAATTAAGTGCTTCCAATCTTCCAATAAAAATTAATTGGAATTGGAAGGCCTGAAATTGGAAGAATTGGAAGATTCCAATAGCTTCCAACCTTCCAATGAACATCACTGGGTTAAAGGTATAATGCACAAAAAACGTGTCTTTAAAATTCCTTTTCTTGTTACATATAAAACATATATATCTAAATGTTTTGTTGTAGTAATATCCGTGCTTTCATCGATCATCATACCAAATGCCGTAACATTAGATAATTCATCCCAGATTTCTTCTTTAATAGTATCAGACATTGCTTCCAAAAATTCATGTCCTGAAATATAATTCGTATATGTAATAGTACCATCTAAAAGATTTGGTGAATTTGATTCTTTTATTAATTCAAGAATAGATGGTAAAAGTTTAAAAGGTAAATTTTTTTTTGCTAGGAAATAAACAGCCCGCATTATACCAATAATATGATTTGTATTTGCATTAAAAGAAAAATGTACTTTTTGTAATAATTCCATTTGTATTCTGGCTTTTTCTAGTTTCTCCGCATCTTTATGATCTTCAGTATTTGTATGTTCTTTAATTGCTGATTTTCTTGAAATATTCGTTGCTCCTTCTGTAGCAAATTTATTTTTCTTTTTGTGCCGCATACATAATGTACAATACATTCTTTTGTTAATTTCATCATAGCGTAACCAAGAAAATTCAGCTAACCATTTGGATTTAAATGTTTTTTCATGAATACGGGATTTTTTAACATCTTTATTTGAATTATCCTCATCTTCAGATATTTGATCTTCTTGAAATATATCATTTTTATTAATTCTTTTACGTTCAAAGCCATATTGTAATAGCGACATTATAAAAATTATAAAAAAAAAAGATAAAAGATTATCTTATTTATTTGGTAATACAGTATAAAACCAGAATTTTTTTTTAATTCCAGACACATGTACCGGTTAAAAAAATAAATCGCCAGAATTTTTATCTTTAACCAGAATTTTTCCAAAATTTTTCCAAGATTTTTTTCCGCGCTGGGTCTGGAACTCCTTTAGAGGCAGACTGGTATTTTGAAGGTATGATATCTTTGAAATTTTATTTTTTTTGTTTTATTTAAACAAACGTTACTAATGTTCATTTTTTTTTATTTTTAAGTCTGGAAGTCCTTTAGAGGAGGACTACTGTAAGTAAAAAAAAATATTTTTTTTTATTTTTATTTCAACAAACATTAACATTTGTTTTCTTTCTTTTTTTAGGTCTGGAAGAAACAGACCTCGGTATTTTAAAGGTAAAGAAAACTTTGAAATAAATTATTTTTATTTGTTTTTACTTCAACAAACATTAACAATGAACATTAACTAACATTTGTTTTCAATTTTTTTTAGGTCCAGACGAAGCCCAGACTTTATTCGAAGGTAAAGCCTTCGATTTTTTTTGTTTTTATTTGATAAACGTTGATTAATGTTTGTTTTATTCTTTTTTAGATAGATGAAGGACATTTTGAGGGTATGACCTTTGAAAAAAAACTTATTTAATTATTTTGTTTAACAAACGTTGTTAACATTTGATTTTTTTCTTTCTTTTATTCAATGAATGTTTACTAACGTTCTTTATTTTTTTTTTAGTTTAGAAAACTGGGAGTATTATTGATACCAATTTCGAAAGTAAAACTTCGAATTTTTAATTTTTTTTTGCTTTTTTTTTTATTCAATGAACGTTTACTAACGTTTTTTATTTTTTTTATTCTTTCTTTTTGTAGGTCTGCGGTTGAATTCCTAGAAGAAATTTCGAAGATAGAACTTCAAAATTCCTTTTTAATAAGATGGTTTGCTAACGCTTATTTTTATAGATCTGCAGCTTTCTGGAACGTTACAAAACTTAGAAGGTATTTTACGAAGTTCCTTTTATTTTTTTGAAATTTCTTAATGAACATTTACTAACATTTCATTTATTTTGTTTCTTGTAGGTTTACGGCTTCTGGACGAATTCTTGGACAAGATTTTGAAGATAAAACTTTGAAGTTATTCAAAATGTTAAACTAAACGTTAATTAATGCTTTGAATCTATTCTTTTGTAAGCTTACAACACTGTCTGGACTTTCTTTTTTAACCAAAATGTTGACTCTTTTGTGGTTTTGCGGCTTTCTTGGATTTTGAAGGTAAATAATATTTTTTTTATTTTTATTTCAACAAACGTTAATTCACGTTCATTTTTATTTTTTTAGGTCCAGAACCTCTTTTAAGACAGACTAGTTATTTAAAAGTAATAAAAAAAAATGAAATTTTTTTTTGTCTTATTTTAACGAAACATTTACTAACGTTTTAAATTAATTTTTTTTTGCTTTATTAATGAAACGTAAACTAACGTTTTAGTTCTTTTTTTTTATGTTCACGGCTTTCCAGACGCCTTTTGATAGAATTTTAAAGTAAACTTCAAAATTATTTCTTTTTTTTTTTATTTAAACGATAATATTTCGCTTTTCTTTAGTTGGATCGAAGAAGCTAAAGTTGTTTATTGAAATCAAACCAACTGGAACAATGTTCAAACCATTAACAACAACATAATTTGAACGTCTGTAAAGAAAAGAAAAGGAGACTTTTAATTAGTGCATTTGGTTAGCAAATAGGATAGTTTAGTATATGTACTATACTTTTAAATTTGTAAATATCTTTATTAATAAATTGATATTAGTTAATGTTAAGTTAAAACACTACCTAATTGTAAATTTGCATTAGTGTTTTTGAAAAATTTCGCAGGTTTTATTTGTAAAAATTTTCGCAGATTTTTTAGTATTTGCAGATTTGCGCAGAAATCCATGAAATTTTTTAGTGCTGTGCATTAGCATGTCCTCATATCTGTGCAGAATTGGATTCCACAGAATTGCGCAGATCTGTGAACCAAAATTTTTCCTGATGATAAGGAGTCTGCAGAAGGATTTATCTCAATCTTTATCTGAACATAAAACTGGAGGGAAGAACAAACAAAGACAGAAGATGAAGGATAAGAGTATAGGCACTTCCCTCCCAAAGAAGCTGTCTAAATAACAATTGCATGCTGAGATTGTAGAACTAAAGACGGCTTTAATGGATTTTATCAGGAAACAGTCCCAGGATTAGTAATAATTAGTAGGATTTTTATTTTGTTTCCCTGGATGAGATAGAATTTTTCTTTTTTTTTCCCCTTTCCTCCTTTATTTGTTTACATGTTTTTATATAATAATTGTTCTGGTGGATATCAAGATTGGCCTTCAGGTTGGGAGTATACTTTCAATATTATATACTGAGTGTGTAGTACCTTACTTTTATTAATAAAGTTATGCGATTTCAATGCCAAAAAAAAAAAATAATTTTATTTAATAAATTTATCGTAAAATCTAAAACCATTGCCAGGCGAGTTTTTTTGTTACAAAATACACTTAAATAAGTAACAAACAAGCAAAATTCCTTTTTGGTAAATAGCAAAAATGAGGTTGATCACATATTTTGAAAATGTGAAAGATTATTTCAAGATTTTATATTGTAAATTGATAGATTAGTTCAATTTGATGTATGGAGTACTAGATCTGTCATGCCTAAATGTACCTTTTTTTAAAAATTTATTGGAGATACTTCATCATTACAATATACACAGGTCGAAATTAGTTAAATAGGGTATCAATAGGGCAGTGTTGGCAAGTGACATGAAATGATACAAATGATAATAGTGACATGTCACATGTCATTATATCATTTCAAAAGGCAAATGACAAATGATTGTCATTTAAAATATATCATGTGATCTGTAATATTTATTCTGTTAACTTTTTATTACATTAGATATTTAGTTTGTATGCCAGATAAAAATATTACATTAGATATTTAATTCAAGTTTATCATTGAACTAACATAAACTGGCATTTCTAAAGATTCATTAAACAAATTAAGTAGATTTCATTTAGCTAATGGATTATCTACTGGATGAGTATCCTGCCCATCTACTTCAAAATTATAAGTTTCTTCATTTATAACCATCATTGCTATCTAAATGATTTTCTTTGTCAACTGACAAAAACGCGAAAAAAAATTAAAATCTTTAGATTCATTTTGCATAAAATAAAATGTTATCACTTATTTTTTTTTCCAAATTTAATAAACAAAATATATTCATTAAGCTATTTTGGGTATACATGCCTAAAAGAATTACCATTAAGAAATATTTTTGCCGCAAAATGTATCATCAAATGATAATGATATTATCATTTAAAAATGACACATATCATTTCGTCACTTGTCATTTGTAAATGACATTTATTTTAAATGATACGAATTCTTATATCATTTTGATATCATTTGGGGTCATTTAAAAATTAGCCAAATGACATTGTCATTTGCCATCATTGCAATAGGGTATCAATAGGTTATCAATCAACTATCAATAAGCTACCCTATTGGTAGCCTATTGAACTTGCGCCATAATCTGTCACCAATCGGGCAGGCTGATTGATAGCTGATTGATAACTTATTGATAACCTATTAGTATCCTATTGGTATTTTTATTAAATAGGGTATTAATAGGGTATCAATAGGTTATCAATAGGTTATCAATCAGCCTGCCCGATTGGTGACGGATTATGGCGCAAGTTCAATAGGCTACCAATAAGGTAGCCTATTGATAGCTGATTGATAACCTATTGATACCCTATTGATACCCTATTTAACTAATTTTGACCTGTGATATTATATAGTATATAATGACAGATTGTTTATTTAATTAGAATCTTGCTAATTTGCTCTGCGAGTGAAATCATCTAGGTGATTTCACCTATAAATAATTTATTAAAATCAGGTGATTTCACATGTATAAAAATTTTTAATAAATTTAGTATTACGCAAATCTTTATTACATAATTTTTATTATACGAACAATTAATTATTACATGGAATTTATTGAATATTTGGACATCGTGGGGCATAATGACCAGGTTGACCGCATTTTTTACAATGCCTTTCTCTTTTTTTATCAACTTGACTTTCCACAACTTCTTCACAATTTTTATTAGTAATATTAGTTATGTCTTGAATATGCTTTGATTTTTTTCTTTGAGGTTCACCACATGACTTATATCTATTAGGTTGTCTACCTTTATGTTGTACTTTTAATGAATCATCAATATGCATAGAAATCACATTTTCCTGTTGTTCGGATAATTCTGCTTTTGTATTTTCAATAAAACATTTCACTTGATCAACAAATTCATCAACCTTATCAGTTCGAATAGCCAAATCAAGAGCTTTTTTAGCATATCCCATACCAAATCCGTATTTTTGTTTAGGACCCTATACTTGTACAACATTAGACGTTTGCCTAAAATTCATGAGATGTTGAAATGATAATTGAGATAAGGGATATTCTGACTCATCACCTAGTTCATTTTCTCCAATATGAAATGATACTAGTATATTTTTCTCATGCTGTTCAAAATTATACTTGTTATTATTATATCAACGTTGTGGAATAAGTGATATATGAAATTGCGCATTAGCTGAATAAGACATAACTCAGAAAAAATGTCTACATATAACCCCTCTGTTAATAAGCCAAAGACAAGTACATAAATGTGAACCATCATTAAGAAGAACAATATACTGTGGTTCTGACTTTTGTCCATGATGTCTTGTTACTTTCCATACTTGTAAAATATTATTATGGGGTATATTCTCTACTAATAAAGAAAACAAAGATTGAGGTTGGTTATAATCATCCTCTCTAGCTATTTCTTGTTGGTAAGAATCATCTGTTATCTAAAAAAAAAAAATATTTTAATTGTTAATAACGATTTTTAATAGATATTAATTTTTATTTCTTATCAACAATTAGACTTACTCCTAGAAGCGGTTTCCAATCCTCAATTAATACCGTATCATAGCATAACGACTGAGCCATTTGGTCACGTTGCTTTTGGAGGATTTGTGGTGTTAAATATTCACGTAAAATTTTATCAAGATTTGGAAAATATTCATCCATTATAGAAGGTATTCCTCTTGTTGGAATTTCATTCTTACATTCACTTATTATAGCTTTTTTTGATTGTTAGTCAAATATTCTTTGAATTTCTTCAACAATATCAGTTAAGCATGAAGACCTATTTAATTTTTCTTTAACTATTCTATTAGTTACTTCTACTCGTTGTGTACTTTGAATTCCAGCAGTGAAATTTCGATTAATAGCAAAACTCGCCCAACTATTTTTACAAGGGTATAAAACTTTCGTAAGATACTGTTTACAAGCTAGGAATTCATTAATAAGCTTTTTTCATTCTGTTTCAAATTTTTTAGGACATAAGGAATTACACATTGCTAAAAATTTAGCATGAAAAGGTTCAAATTGGTCATGCAATTTTCCTTTTAATTTCTTTCTTAAATTCAACTCTATATGGAAAATACAATGAAAGTGGTGGGTTTCTGGATAGTTTTTTTTCACAGCTGATATTAGGGCTGGATCAGCATCAGAATATAAGGTAATTGGTGTAACATCTCAAGAATTTTTCAATTCTTGTAAAAGCCACGAAAAAGTTGCTTCTGTTTGTCTTCTATAATAGTCGCCGCTACTATTAAATTTCTAAAGTTATTGTTAACAACTATAACTAACATTAATATCATATCAAATTGGTTGGTCTTTGATGTTGTATCAATAATTACAATATCATTATATTTTCCATAAGCATTAATTTGGTCTGGAGACATCCAAAATAGTGAATTTAACCTTCGTTCTCCAACATCAAAGCGCGGTTTTATAATCCATCGTGGATCTTCATCTTTTTTCAAATATAATTCGGTAAGCATCTGGCATGCATCATTTTTACTAGGTTTTGCTTGTTTCTTAAATTGTTGAATAGCATTACTTAAGTCTTTTTTATTAATTACTTTATCTGGAAACAAGGCTACCAAAAGATTATATTGTGTTGATAAACCCATTCTTCCTTGAATTGTCCAAAATTTTATTTTTTCAAGCATTTTATCTGTTAGCTTTCGGAATCTTGGTGCTATTTCAGAAATAAGAGGATTCATCTCATGGTTATGTTCACCAATTACACTATTGATCTGAACACCATTTGAAAATTTGGGAAATGAGAGATTAATATACCAGGGACATCCAATCATTTCGGAATCTCTTTCTCTTCTATCTTTCTCTAAAATATTTTTTTGAGGTTCATGAGTTTGGCCGTGTGTACATTCATATGTTCTATGTCTAACAATTGTGTTATCACTTGGATCTAGTGTACGTCTTATTCTACGAAAGCAAAATCTTTGTTGCTTCGCATATTCATCAAGGTATGATTCGACAAGTTCCCATGTTTCAAATTTCATTCCTTTATTTAACTTTAATAATCCGTTTTCTTCTTCTTTTTCATACTTACTATCATCATCATATTCTTTGCTGGAATGATCTTCTGAATGATTTTCCATTTCTACTATTTGCATTTCATTATCTGTTTGTGATTTTAAGAAATAGGTCAAAAAGAAATCAAATGATAGATCGGATGAATTATACAATAAGACAAACAGGTTAGAATCAAATAATCATAACATTCTTTACTCACTATTTTCTTCCTGATAATCACTCATATAATCCTCTATAATATCTATACTTTTATTTTCTATTTGAATATTGCTATCTATTTGTGATTTTTAAGAAATAGATTGGGAAATATATGAGAATTAACTATCAGATTATTAGAAGAGTCATCCGAATAAGAGGTTAGATTCATTTGATTACAATACTCACTATTTTCTTTCTGATGATCTTTCACTATACATTCATTTTCTATTTGAATTTTATTATCTATTTCATGATTCTTAAGAAACGGATTGGAAAAATCATATGAAAAATTTAGCATCGGATTAAAAGAATTGTATAAAGAGTTATGATAAGAGTTGAATGATAGTTCAGAATCATTATATGAAGAATCATAATAAGAGTTGAATAACAGGTCAGAATTATTATATAAAGTATCATAAGGAAAATTTGTAATATTTTCCATTATAAAGTTTCGTATAAAGTTATGCAAGTAATAATATTGGCAAATACAAGAAGCAACAAGTGGTATTAATTTTATTTCGCGAATAATTTTTTAGAAACGCGAAACAAGATACAAAATTTTTTTATGAAAACAGAAAAAGTAGCGTCAGGGAGAGAATTTTTGAAATAGGTGGCTTTAATTACATTATTTATAAATAACAATGGTAATAAAGTATCACAATCAAATGTAAACAATTATATCATTGTATAAAAATAATTTATTTAATTAAATCAGGTGATATCACCTGAATTAAATTATTAAATTTATTCATATAAAATTATAGGTGATTTCACCTAAGTTAAATCACTCACATCAAATTTATTAAATTATAATAAAATTAAATAGGTGATATCACCTGAGTTATATCACCCTCGGTTAAAACTAGTTATAATCATTTAATTAATATTTTAATAAAAAAAAATGAATGATTATTGAATAAAAGCAATTTATTATAATAAGCTTTAATTACTTATAATTAAGGTCGAATTTTTTAATTTCAGTTAAATATAGGCTAAATTACATCAAGGCTGATTGATTATCATGATCAATCTATTTTTACAGTTTTTTAAATCATAATTTTTTTTTTATTTTTTTTTTTAGGTTACCAAACTTTCAGACTTGAAATGTAAGTTGAAAAAGGTGAAAAATTTTTTTTTTAATATTAAAGAAACATTACTAACATTTCTTTCTTTATTTTTTTTAGGTTGCTGACCTTTTTGGATAAACTGGATTTGAAAATGTAAGTTAGAAAAAACAGGAAATTTTTTTTAATATTAAAGAAACATTACTAACATTTCTTTTTTTATTTTTTTTTAGATTGCCAGTCTTTTTGAATAAACCAGACTTGAGAATGTAAATTAAAAAGGGTGGAGAATTTTTTTTAATATTAAAGAAATGTTACTAATATTTTTTTCTTTATTTTTTTAGGTTGATAGACTTCTTGGACAAACCAGATTTAGGAAATATAAGGAGGGAAAGAGGGATATTTTTTAAATATTAAAGAAACAGTTTTAACGTTTCTTTTATTTATTTTAGGTTGCAGTTTTCCTTATTCCTCTTGATCCTAACGTGATCATGATTAAGAAAAGTTCAAGCAAACTTTTCTTAAATATGTATTATAAATGACTGTAACTTTTTTATTAATTTATTGTAATAAAATTCGTAATAAAATAAAAATATTAACAATAATAATTATACTTTTAAACACTTTACAAAAAATTTATAAACTTGATAATGCATTCAATAAATAAGACAATAAAAATTTTTTAACTACATTAAACGAATTAAAAATTTTTAAAAAGAAAAATCTATAAAGAAAGTAAACTCTAAAAAATTTCTTAATATGTTATATAATATGAAATCTAATGTATTAAAATTTGTATCACATATTGGGTATCTGATATGTGTAAGATAGAACTGTGCCCAATATATATTAAATAACATATTGGTGACCAATAGTTTAGATATTGGGGTCTTGGTAATTAGGTATATTTTAAAGTGTAATAAATCAGGTATCCAATATGTAAAAATACCTGATATTTATTTAATTAGTTTCTGATATATAAGTCTCTGATATGTACCTGATAGAATTGATTTTGACTAGTGAAATTGATGTAAGGTTGCTAGGTGAAACTAGGTAGTTTAACAAACTGTCTAAATGTCAAAAGGGTAAAACTTGACAAAACTATATTAAAATTTTAGTAAAAAATTAGCAAAACTTGACAAATGTCAAAACTTATAGTAAATCATATTAAATAGCGAAACAATAGTAAAGTATTATTAAAAAATCAGTAAAACTAGAGTTTAGATATTTAGCCAAATTTAAAATTAGTTTAGGCAGGCAACCTAGAATTGATGATAATAATAATGATGATGAATTCATTATAGAAAATTTAAATGACTCTATTGAGACTGAAATTATTCTATGAGCATTTAAATTTCAATAAAGATTTAGACTTTCTGATATAGCACTTAAGGACCCAAACAATATACTGTATATATAGGTCACATTAAAATCCAAATTTTTTACTATGATCAATAAGCAAATTATTTTAAACTCTACTAAGTAAAATTTTATTATAACATCAAAAATTTTATATTGCTAAGCAACTCATTTTATAACATATATAAAAACTTTTATAAATAACTTATAAATTTATATTTATAGTACAATTTATTATAAAAATTAAAATACAAATAAATTTTAATGTAAAATAACAGGATCATAGACATTACTAAAATAACTCACATTTTTTTTTTACCCATTTTTCTCAAAATTAAGCCAATTTGCTCTTTTAGTTGTTTAAGGATATCTCACCATCTATTTAACCAATTTGAATAAAAGTTTTTTTATTTTGTAGATCTCATTGAGAGCTACATTTTAAAAAAAAAGTTCATCTGATTTGGATCATTAATTGACAAAAAAATCGCAAAAACATGTTTTTTAGCTTCTAAATTTTACATCAATTTGCTCTTTTTCATAATTATGAGTTATATCAGTAATGTTCGGAGTCCTAAAATAACTTAATTTATCACCATTTTCAAATTACTATAATCAGCAGCTTTTTTTTATATAAATAAAAATTTATTTTAGATTACACAAATTAAAATCACTTTTTATTATAAATATTACGAACATTATTTGATCTGTATAATGCTAAGCCACCATTATACAAACTTTACTAATATTTTTTTATCATTCGCCCTTTTTTACCATAATAGCTTATAAACTGATTCCTCTGATTCCTAGAGACCAATTTCTAAAAACTAATTCCTAACAATTTTAAAAGTTTACTATTAAATAACAAGTAATATTTTTTTTATTTTATTAGTTTTTTTTTTATTTTTTTCATTTCTTTCCTTTTTTTTTATTTCTAATTATTTTTTTTATTTAGATCTTTAGTTTTTAATAAATAAAAAAACACATTGTATAAACATAATAAAGAATGTTAAAGGTGTCAAGTTTAGTGTTTTTTAAGAAAAATATTTAAGAAAAATATTTATAAAAGTGTTTTTGTATGTGTTTAATAAGAGTATTTTTGATAAATTAATTGTTTTCAGTTATTTTCGGCTGTTTTCAGTATTTTTTTTTAATTGATTGACAAATCACCTGATCACAGCAATTTGAAAATGGTAATAAATACTCAAAATATTAAAAATTTAAAAATTAATACTATTATAGGGATACTAACCTTTCAATAAATATTATACCTAGAGTTATAAAAAATAAAGCACAATTATTTTTAACCATTCTGAACAACTTATTTAAGTACAAGAAGTTGATTTCATTTAACTAAAAATAGTGAAATTACACTTTAAAATTAAAAATCAAATAAACGATAAATATTTGAAAGTACAAAACTTGGTCGCATTTCACAAATATTAATTCAATCATCCTAAAATTTTTACTGTAGGTAGATTCGGCTCCGCTGAATAATTTTACTTAATCAGAAAAAAATGATTTCATTTGACTAAAGTGATGTAATTACATCCTGAAATTAAAAGAGAAAAAAAATATTTTTGGAATTAGTATTGTTTGAAAAATACAAATTTCTTCATAAATATTATACCTAGCCTTAAGAAAATTAAGATCCAAGTACTTTTGATATTGCTAAACAACTTTACTTAAATATAAAAAGTGATTTCATTTAACTAAAATTTATTTTACATATAGTTAAATTTAGTAAACAAAAAACAAGAATAAGAGAATATTACTATAAAAAATGTATTTTTTTTATAAATATAATATTTAATTTTATGAAAACTAAAGTGTATAAAATCAATAATATCAGAATGGCATTTCGCAAAAAGACAAAATTTCCTCCTCTCTGTCTTGTAAAACACGACAGAAACCTCTTTTTAAGATCTCGATTATGATGATTTCCCAGAGATAATAATTCTGGATGACCTGTATTTGGCACTGCCGTTAAAACCTCCCATCATTACCAGTAAAGATAGGTTTTTGCAGGCTTTAGATCGTACTTTTATTCAAATGCAAGCATTAATTCATTCAGGTAGTAGTTTCTCTCAGTTATTTAAAAACTACCAGGATTCTATAATGTCAATTTGTTAAAGGATAATGATGATTTATTGATGATTGGTTCTTAATTTTATAATAGATATTTTATTTTTATTTTTATTTTTATTGTTATTTTATTTTAGTTTATTTTGATTTATATTGTTTTATTTTATTTTTATTTTATTTTATTTTGTTTATAGTTTGCTTCATTTATGGATCACACTTAGCTGAGCTGGGAGGGTTATATAGTATTGTATATAGTATTTAACTTTTGAATATTTAACAATAAATATAACATGATCTTTGAATTAAAAAAAAAAAAAAATATAAAAATAAAATCAATAATATATTGAAAAAAGAAAATATCTTTTTAAAAAAATTTTTAAAAGTACGAGTGAAATTAAAATTTTTTCTTATATATGTAGTATGAAAATCACCCTTTGCTATGCAAAATCTATATATAACTTTAACAATTTTAACTTCTTATTACGCATCTATAATTATGACTTTTTTTATTTTTTGCTTTCTAATAAGTAAAATTCTATATGACTTAAAAAAAATTTTATATAATAAATAAGCAAATTTTTTGTTACCTATATATACTGTATATTATTTAGGGTTCTATCATACCTATGAGATAAGTACAGCAAAATCACATAGAAAATATACACATGAATGGTTGCAATGCAATTCAAAGAATTCTAGAGAAGACTATTTCAAAGAACATGGTATATACTGGTCTGAATTGCTTCGTCTTCCATATATAGATCCTGTACATTTTGCTGTAGTAAATCCAATGCATTGCCTTTTCCTTGGTGTAGCAAAATAGATATTTAAATTTATTTTTGTGAACCAGAAAAATTAAGCATAAAACAACTTCAAGTGACACTAAGTAGAATGGATCATGTTGAATTACCTTTTGATATTGGTTACATTCCTCAAAAATTACAATTGGAAATAAAGGTTTTTCTAATTTAACTGCTGATCAATGAAAGACATTCATTATGATCTATTTAACAAATATTCTATAGGATATGCTAGATAATAATGATAGAAAGATTTTAGGTCATTTTGTTTGGGCTTATAATCTTTTGATAATGAAAATTATTACCAAAGATGATTTGAAAGAAGCACAAGAAAGATTAAAAGACATGATTTACCTTATAGAAAATACATATAGATCAGAATTTATAATAAGTAACATACATCTTTTACTTCATATTGCTGATTGCTATCGTGATTATGAATCTATATATAGTTTTTGGCTTTTTCCATTTGAGAAACTTAATGAATGTATAGATAATGTACTTAATTGTTTTTATGTCTTCAAATCCTTTTTTTTAAAAAAAAAGAAAAAAACTTCCATTATCAATAGGATCATATCCCAACAGTAATTGGCAAATAGTGCCCAAATTAATGAAAATTGTCTTTAAAAATACATTGGTTAATTATTATTTAACATGTAAATGATCATCCAGTTTTTTAGGCGAATCTCTTTACTTTCTTATACCAAAAAAAGATGTAGGTAATTTGGCAGTTATAACAGAAAGAAAAGAGCTAAACCATTTTTTATTTATGAGACATAACACGTCTACACTTTTCAAAATTTATAGTACTGAAGCAATACCAGAACAATTTTTTAAACTATCATATTTAAGAGTTGTTATGTCTTTAGAATTGTGAGAATTTCTGTGTAAATGATATTAAATATTGTACAAGAAAGAAAAGGATGAGATATTAAAATTCATAGATTTACAAATCAATCAATATGTAAGATTACAAATTGGCATCAAATTTTTTAGATCCATGATTTTAGCTTATTATAAAAAAAATTTGACTATTCTTGCAAAATGGAAAGCATTTAATGATGAATCAACTGACATATATCCAGGAAAGGTTCAATATTACTTTGAACATATGTTTAAATTACCCAAAAAGCCAAAAATTCATCTTCTGGTATATGTCAAGTGATATAAAAATATACCTTTCTCTGACATTTAGTTTAAGCATAGATTCATTGAGCCAGAAATATCAAACACAGAACTATGAAAAGCTGAATACTGTGAGAAAGGTTGTGATTTACTAATAGTAGTCCATAAAATATTATGTCACGTTACAAAATTCAAACACGTAAATGTAAGAAAACAAAATATTTATTAATAATATCTTTAAATAGAAAATTTAATGTATAGTATATTACACTAACATTTTGTTTTCTAAGTTCCATGAAATTCTATGATGTAATATTCATGATCTACAATATACAAATATCATATCACAATTTAATAATTACAGATCCTCAATACACTTGAGTGAATAAGTTAATCTCAAGTTGAACTCAAATTCAACTCGAGTTTAAAGTGAACAATTTAAATTCAAAATAAAATATCCAAGATTAACAAAAAAGTTAGTAATGTTATAATGAAATCATTAGTGAATTTTATGTTAATAATCTTTAATTAGGTATAAATATTCTAATAAATTTAATAAAATCAATGATTTTGTAATAATTTTATCAACTCATACTGAGCATGAATTCATCATGAGTTTAAATATGAATTAAAGAAACATGATTTTTTACATTAAATGATACTAATCATACTATGCATGGAGTACAATCAACAATATGGTTGATCCTACCTTACATATATATTTCAATTATTGAAAAATTATACAAACATAATCATAGGGAGTACAAATTAAACAGTGAATAAATATGTTTTATTATAAGATAGTAGTGAAATAATAAAATCATTACATCATTCTTTTCTGATAAAAAATATAAAAATTTAATTAATAATACAACCTGTCTAAAATAAATTATTGATACAGTATAAAAACTTTTATTCCACTTGAATACTTATAAAATAATAACAAACTAACAATTTACAAGTTGATGTTAGAATTGTTATCTAAAAAAAGAAAAAAAAAAGTATTTTTTAGTGTTAATGAAAAGCATTACCCATTTTTTGGAATTGTTTACTTAAATAGAATAGGGATACAACACAAAAAGCTAATGCAAGATTGATAACCATTAGATGCACAAGACTGCTAAACAAAAATGTAATCATAACTAAACGTAAATCTAACTTCTTCACGCTTAAGTTCAATGCATGCTTTACTATAGCATGCTTGTCGATTTGCATTTATAACGTTTATGCATTTAGTAAAATTTCTTACCCCTTACACATGTTTTTTATATCAACTTTCAAAACTTCTTTTTTCTATCTTGTAACTGATGACTCATACTGAACGAAAAATAGAAGAAACGTAAAAGTTATATGGTAGACCAAATAGTTTGTATATAGTATCAACTTTACCTATTAAAAAAGAAAGAGATTTTTGAAAAAACATGTGAAATCAATAAAATGTGAAAATGAAAATTGGTGTTATGTCACAAAATTTTTATCAGTACTAATTTTAGAAACATATGATGAATAGATTAATTGGGAAAATTGTGGTTAATATTTATTCTTAATAAGGTCCTATACATATGAGTGGGTTTGTATGATTTGTCTAGTAATACTTACAAAAAAAAGAAAATAAATTCTGGTTCAAAACTGAAAAAAAAATAAAAAAAAATAATTTTAGCCTAAACCAGAAAAGAAATAAAAAAACTGGGTTAAAAAAACTGAAAAAGAATTTTTTTTTATAAGATAGACAATTGATAAAAAAATTTTATAATGATTGGATTTAATCAATCCAATCAAGTTGAGACAGAGAAGAAAGGAAGATATAAAAGGAAAAAAATAAAACGTAAGCAAACATTTGTTAATTAAGAAAAATTAAAAGATTTGTACAAATATCAGTGCCCAATATATATAATAATTTTTGAATTTTGTACAAATATCAAGCGCCTGATATAATATATTGGGGATTAAATTTTAGGCACATTTTTAAGATGTGACAAATTAGGTACCTGATATGTAAAAAGTCTGATATATACCTGATTAATTACTGATATGTAGGTACCTGATATGTACTTGATAGCATTAATTTTGACCAGTGAGTTTGATGAAAAGTTGATGGAGAATTCAATAAGGAGTTTACAAACAAAAAAAATTTTTAACGCTATTTTGTTGAAGTAATTTCTTGATATCTGTGTCATATGATCATATAGCACAAATGTAACCAACTTGCGAAACTTTATTTTTATTAAATTAGTAACAGTACAAATTTTTTTAATATTCTATTAAAATTTGTATAAAAAAAGATAAAGTATATTAATAGTAAAGAAAAAAGCTATTATTTTTTCTGGTAGTATAAAATCTTTATATATATATATATATTATTTTTAGTATTTAATTACTAATAATTTATATTAAATAAGTACTGTAGAAAAATAAACTCTATATAACAAAATTTAGTAGCAAATAAATTTTCTTTAATAATATTTAAAATAGTTAATAACTTTTTATATATATTTGAAACTAGAATACTATATATTTTTGAAGTTACAGGAACTTTGAAAGCTTATATAGACATAATTGAAATTTTTATGAAAACTAAATATATATATATTTTTAAATGCCTTAAGTAGTATATATATATATATATATTCTTTTTGTTGATTATTCTAACCAAATTTTTTTTAAGATTTTACTTTTTAATTTTAATATATTTAACAAACATAAGGGTAAATGCTAAAAAAAGAAATCAAATAATTAAGAAAAATTTTTTTTTAATAACAGATATTCTGAATCAGATGATTAAATTTAAATCTATTTTATTCAACTTTTTTTTGAAAAAATTTTCAATTTAATTCCTTTTTCCCATATATTAGTAAAATTCAATCTTTTTTTTTTAGAATTGCAAACTTATACTCTGCTTAAAATTATAACTAATTATAACATATAACTTAGCTAATTACAACATATAAATTAACTAGTTAAATTTGCAACTCTACTTTTTCTTTTATTATCTTTACATTCTTATATTTTTTTTATATAGTAATCCCTATTTATTATTTGAAGTTTGTCAATTTATTTGAAATGGATATCCAATATATGGAATATATTTAGTAATTTAGAATCTTCTAAAATGGATCAAACAAAAAAAAAAAAAATAGTATCTAATTTCATAAGCATTAAAATTTAAATTTTAAATGAGCTCAACAATGCTTAGCTGATCAGGTTCAGATCTATTTTCATTAACATATATTATTGGTAGTAAATTACTTTTTTTTTAAAAATATTAACGCGAGTTTGTCACATAGCATGACATCTAAAATTAGAAAAAATATATTAATTGGAAATGTGAGAGATTCCGTTAGTCTTGGATTTACTTTTAACTACAGATTTCATCGCACATTCTGCAGAAGCCATCACAAACCCATGAAAAGGGGGAGACGGTTTAAGAGGACGACTGAGATACTCAGGATGATATTGAGTAGCGACATAGAATGGGTGATCTAACAACGGGTTAATAAATAAATAAATAAAACTTATATCAAGAGAAATTTGTTAACAAGTATAAATAAATGAAATAATTTACCCTTAAGTTCCATTATTTCCATCCTATTTCCAGTTTCGTCACGTCCTACAAAATGTAAACCCTTTTCTTCAAGTATTTGCACGTACTCGGGGTTAACTTCATACCGATGTCGATGACGTTCAAAAACATTGTGATTATTTCTCGAGATAAGTTGAGCACTCTCATACCATTTTCCTTAATAAACCATATAACAAAATTTCAATACCAAGGAAATTACTTTTTTTTGAAATTTTATGCACTTAATACTTACGTATTTTTGACCACGATTCTGTTCCGTCTTGGAAAATAGTGGGCCTCAATCCTAGTCTCATTGTTCCACCAAGATGTGTCGTTGAAATTTCAGGCATGTTGATAACAACTAGATGCTTCGCATTTTTGTCAAATTCTTCCGAATTAGCAGCTATTAACGATAAATTACATAAATAATTATAATACACGCGGAATAGCGCACAGTATAAATACACTATTAATATACCTTCGAGGCCACAAACATTACGAGCAAATTCGATTACAGCAACCTGTAACCCTAGACAAATTCCTAATAACCAGGACATGAGCAAACATTTTTACGAAACCAAATTAAACAAGAATATTATTACGCACCTAAATAAGGAACTTTATTTTCACGTGCAAATTTTGCTGCGGCAATTTTGCCTTCTGTGCCACGAGTTCCAAATCCTCCCGGGACTAGAATACCGTTAGCAGATCTTAAATTTTCCCATGATTCATGGTATTTTTCTGGATTTTCTTTTTCGTATTCTGCTTCTAAATACGAAGCTTCAACCCACTATTCAAATTAACGCAATAAGATATTTACGAATTAGTATATTATCACGTATATATTTCGGAATATAAAACTAATCTTACATACTTTAAGATCTATCTTACGTTCAGAGTTTAATCCGGAATGTTCGAGAGACTTCTTGACAGAAAGATATGAATCTTGAAGATTTGTATATTTCCCTACCAAGACAATTACAACGGGTTGTAAAAAACGATCATGACTAAAAGAAATTAATTGATTAAATGGTTATTCGATATAATAGGTTTTATAATCCTGCAAAATGCGTACTCTTCTGTTAATTTTGTCCATTGTTTCAATAAGATCTCTCCTTTTTCATGTTGAGTCTGAGAAATGAGGATTTTATCTAACTTGAGTCTATTCTTTAGAAAATCCAAAACGCCTTGTTCTTTTAATAAAAGAGGAACATGATAAGTCGAGGAGACGTCTCGAACAGAAATTACCTTAAGGTGGATCAAAATTAATCAATATATTTCAATATGAAGAGATCATATCAAGTTATATTTTATTTATTCTAATACATACTTGTTCTATTCCAACATGACAAAACATTGAAATTTTATTTTGAACTTCCAATTCTAATTTTTGGGAGCAACGACATGCGATCTGAAAATAATTTGGATTTTATTATTAAAAGTAAGCCACAAATAATAACAAATAATATAAATTAGGTAAGTTTACCAAGTCGGGTGATAGTCCTAAAGCTCTCAAATCTCTTACAGTAGCTTGAGTTGGTTTAGTTTTTTGTTCACCCACAGGACCAATAATAGGAACGAGCGCCACGTGACCTAGTGCAAAATTTTCGTATCCAACTCGAAATTGAAATTGGCGCATTGCTTCAATAAACGGGGCAGATTCTATATCGCCAACAGTGCCGCCCAACTTAAGATTTCATGATGAAATCTTTATTTAAAAATTGATTTAGAATAAAATCAATAAAATAGTAATTATATATACCTCAATAATGCAAACATCAGGTTTTTCACCGCTTTCGTCAACAGGTATTGATGCTACTCGTTCAATCCAATTTTGCATTGCATCAGTTATGTGAGGAACCTAAAATAGGTCAGCCAAATCAATAAATTATTTTTTATGATAAATGATGAAATATTATATAACTTATACCACTTGTACAGTCTTGCCCAGATATTCACCTTTTCGCTAATTGGATCAAAAAAAGTAGTAAATTAGGAACAAGAACATTCTTAGTAAAAGAGAATACAACAATTTTAATACAATCAATTTATTTAATTTAAGGTATAACCTCCTTATTGATAACTTCTTGATAAATCTTGCCAGTTGTAATATTATTATCTTTAGTAAGAGTTATATCAAGAAAACGTTCATAATTTCCTAAATCAAGATCGACTTCCCCACCATCATTTAATACAAAAACTTCACCTATCGGGTAAGAAATTATTAAAACATAAACGATTTACGTTCATGACTTCATGAAAGTAAACTAACCATGTTCAAAAGGACTCATAGTTCCCGCGTCGATATTCATATAAGGATCAATTTTTATAGCAGTAACCCTCAACCCGATAGTTTTTAACAAGAGACCTAGAGAAGAGGCAAATATTCCTTTCCCAATACCCGAGATAACACCTCCAGATATCAAGATATACTTTATTTTCTTATCAAGGTTTCCCATATTGATATATAAACAAGGTAATGATATTCGTAAGTTTATAAGCAAAGAGAAGAGAAAATACGAAAGAAAGATACTAGAAAAAGAGAAAAAAATTTTTTATTTAATGTTTTGGGCCCAGTTTGTCATCACGACAACTGGGAAAGAAACCAGATCATCATAAAAAAATTTTCATTATATACTTTTGAAAATTTTTTTTTTTGTAATACGACAATGCACGACTCATTACATCATCATTACTGTAAACGCGCACTAATAAATGAGCATAATTTCTATTTTTTATTATTAGTCACGTGCAGACTTTTTAAACTTAGTAAACTTAGTTATTAGTTAATTACCCAGGGCCCAGGGGATAGATAAATAACGGGGGTACTACTCAATGTTATACAGGCTGATCCGAACTTGAGTAATATATTGATATAACATTAAATGGTTTTTTTTATAAAAAAATGATAATGATTTTAATTTAAATAAAAACAAGTACCTTATATCTGCCTGATAAAAATATTCAATACTTTTTAAAGGTTTAATCACATTAATTTATTTTCCAATAATTATAAAAAGGTTATTTATATAATGAACTCTGAATTTTTAATAATCATATGATATTTAACCAATCAAATATAATAAATTTTTATTATTATAGCAACTTGGCCAATCAAATTTGTTTAAATTCTTCATTATATCAAAAATTAATAACTGTAATATTTAATAGTAATAAAATTATATATTATTTAAATAAAAATAAAGGTATTCTTATTTTTATTAAAAAAGTTTCTTAATTTATACTTTATACTATCAGTTATTGGAAATATCACAAAAAAAAAAGGCAAATTTTTTTTATTAAAGTTGGCAAAAAAAAATTTTGACACAATATTTTCTTTAAATATATAGTATATGTATATAATTAAAATTGGCCAAAAATAATTAAGTCTGATTAAATTTACTAATCAATAACTCATAATTCTGATCAAAATTTTGTTAATTTTGACCAATCTCATAATATTAATCTAAATTAAGTTAAATTGAAAACATACAGATCAAATATAGCATTACATTTATATAATATAGTACTTTAATTTAAAAGCAAAAATATAAACTTATTAAGTGCCTTTATAATTTTATAGAAAAAAATTTTTATTTAATCTTTATTATTCAACTTGAATCTTTATTTAAAATAGTTTATTTTCTTTATAAAAATGATAAAAATTAAAAATCAAAAATTAATACCATTATAAAAAATACTAATTCCTTTATAAGTATTAATCATTATATTATAAAATTTAATATATAAGTAATTTAGACCTTTTAAACAATATTAATTAAACAATAAAAGGTAATTTACTTTAATCAAAGTGTTGAAATTATGCTTTAAAGTTTTTAAATGAGTGTGAAAAATATAAATGTTAATTTTTCCATATATATTAATCATAACATTATAAAAATTAAGATACAAATAGATCTAACCTGTTCAAATAACTTTACTTAAGCAATAAAAAGTAGTTCACTTTGATCAAAATATTAAAATTATACTTTAAAATTACTAAACAGATGTAAAAAAATTTAGAAATTGAATTTCATTTTGTCAAGTACTAAAATTATATTTTAAATATGTAAAATAAAAAATAGCCAATTTAGTTATTAATTCCATTATAAAAATGCAAGTTTTTTTACAAATATTATACCTATATTTATAAAATCATATGGGCTGATCGGCGAAATTAACAAAATTAACCTAAACTAAGGAATTTGACGTTAATTTAATAAAAAATAAGTTTCACAAGTTTCACAAAAATGATTATATTTGTGCTACATGATCATATGACACATGATATCAAGAAATTACTTCAATAAAGTAATGTTAAAAAATTTTTTTCTTTCGTGAACTTCCTATTGAACTCCCCATCAACTCCCCATCAACTTTCCCACTAAAGTAAGTTAAAAATTTTTGCAAGTATACCAGTAGTTATTTTACATTATATACAACTTGCAGCTATTTTTTTTTATTTTTTTTTATTTTTTTTTTTATAGTTTATAACAAAATCTTGTATAAACAGCAAAATTATTCAAAAAAATCTTTAAATAAATAAATAGATCTGTGTTAATAATGATATTTTAACAAATTTAAATTATGTATTGAATAGTTTTTTATTAAAATCTATTTGATATTTGTTATTAATTATTTTCAAATTAATTTTTTTTCGTTAAATTGTTAAATATTCTGGAATTTTGTTTCTTTTTTTTAATGGACTAACTTTATAATATTTTTTTCCTTTTTTTTTAGAAATTTCTTCTACTGGGCTCAGATTAAAAGAGGTAAATTTTTTGGAAGGGATCTTAAAAGGTTATTTTACTTATTTTTTATATTTTTTGATTATTTTTTCTTATATGGGAACAGTTTTGATCAATTTTAATCAGTACTGCACCACACAACTAATGATTGGCAAATTCTGCAAATCGGCAGATATGTTTAAGATCTAAGTATTTTGAACTTTGTTAAACAACTTCACATAAGCAATAAAAAATACTTTGCTTTAATCAAGATCATCAGAAAAAATTTTGATCTGCAGATCTGCGCAATTCTGCGCAATTCAATTCTGCGCAGATCTGAGGACATGCTGATGCACAGCACTGAAAAATTTCATGGATTTCTGCGCAGTTCTGCAAACACAAAAAAATCTGCAAAAATTTTCAAAAACAAATCTGCAAAATTTTTCAAAATTTTTGACAATTTACAATTACTTTTATCGTTAATTAACATCAATTAATTTATTTAATTTATTTAATTAAAGCATTACAAATAAATCAATTTACTACACTATTAACTACACTATTTCAGATATTAAATGCACTAAATTTTCTGGCCTTTCTTTTTTTACTTTCACTGTTTCGTTGAAAATGTAAAAAACATTTTTTTCAAGGTTTTTTACCTTTATATTAGGATTGGAACCTTTCTTTCAGTTTCTTGCGTCTGCAAAAAAAAAATTAACAAAACCTTCAGTAAATGTTTCGTTAAATATAAAAACAATAAAAATAAAAAAAAAATTAAAATCTGTTTACTTTGAAATTCTATTCAGAGATAGGTCAGAAAACCGCAGACCTAAACTAATATTTTTCAAAATTTTAATCTTCGAAATTCGTCGGTAAGCGTCTGGAAAGCTGATAATTGATAAAATAAAAACAAAATGGTTAGTTAACGTTTCGTTTAAAAAAAAATAGTAAATTTAAATTTTTGAAGGTAAATACCTTCGAATTCTGCTAGAAGACCTCTAGAATAACGCAAATTTAAAAAAGAATTCGAAATGTTAATTAACATTTTATTAATAAAAACAAGCAAAAAATTTTTTTTTATCTTTGAGATAATATCTGGTCTGTCACGAGATAGGGTCTATCTAAAAAAAATGAAAACAAATGTTATTTAACATTTGTTGAAATAAAAATAAGATAAAAAAAGTTTTTTTTTTACTTTAGTCCATTTCGAGTTCTGGACCTAAAAAAAAGAAAAATAAAATGAAACATTAGTTTTGTTTTATTTCGTAAAATAAAATATTATTTCAAGGTTTTTTTACCTTCAAAATACCTCTTCTGGACCTAAAAAAGAAAGAAAATGAACGTTAGTTAACGTTTGTTGAAATAAAAGTAAAAAAAAATTTTTTTTTACTTACAATAGTCCGCCTCTAAAGAATTTTTGGACCTAAAAAAATAAAAAAAAACAAATATTAGTAATGTTCGTTTAAATAAAACAAAAAAAATAATAATTTTTGAAGGTATTATACCTTCAAAATACTGGTCTGTCTCTGAATTCCAGACCTAAAAAATGAAAAAAACGAATATTAGTTTAAATAAAACAAAAAAAAAAAAATAATAAATTTCTTCAAAGATATTTACCTTCGAAATACCATAATCTGCCTCTAAAGAGTTCCAGACCTAAAAAATATAAAAAAAACAAACATTAGTAAATAAAACAAAAAAAAATAAAAAATTTTGAACTTACTTTACCTTTGAAATATCATATAGTCCGCCTCTAAAGGAGTTCCAGACCTAAAAAAAGAAAAAAAATGAATATTAGTTAATGTTTATTGAAATTAAAGTAAAAAAATTTGTTTTTTTTTTACTTAATAGTTCATCTCGAAATGGAGTTCCAGACCTAAAAAAATAAAAAAATGAACGTTAGTAAAATGTTCGTTAAAGAAAATAAAAAAAGAAGAAATTCGAAGTATTACTCTCAAATTTTTCTAAATGGACGTTTCATTTAATAAATAGCAAATAAAAAAATAAAAAAAATCAAAGATTCACCTTCGAATAGAGTCCATGATAAATTAAAAAGATTCAAAAACTTATCTTTGAATAGAATCTGGATCTTAAAAAATAAAAAATGAATGTTAGTAACGTTCATTAAAAAATAAAAAAAATTATAAATTTCGAAGTTTGTTTCACCTTCGAAATACTCCAGCCTGCTTCAAAATGAAATTTTAGACCTACAAAAAGTAAAAATAAACATTAACATTTGTTGAAATAAAGGAAAAAAAAATATTTTTTTGAAGTTACCTTCGAAATAGAATCTGGAACTGGCTTGACATTTTGGACTTGCAAAAAATTAAAAAACAAACGTTAATAATATTTGTTAAAGTAAAAAATAAAAAAAAAATTATAAATTATTTTGAAATTTATTACCTTTGAAATAGTATTATGGATATATATGTATATATTCTGCTTCTTCTGGACCTAAAAAATGAAAATGAATATTAGTTAACGGTTAACATTTCGTTGAAAAAAAAAAATTTTTTTTTGAAAAGGAATCCTGACCGCATGTTCGGTATTCTGAGCATACGAAAAGTAAGAACGAACGTTAGCTAATACTCATTAAAAAAATATTTTGAATGTTATACATTAAAACTTTCGAATTGTACCAAAGTAGCTGCGATACCACTGATAATAAACTTTGGAATTAGCGAATGGGTAAGTGTTTTTTTTTTGGAATATTTTTTTTTTGGAATATTGCTAACGTTCCTTTCTATTTTTTACAGGACTCTTCTGGACTTTAAAATTGGCGAAGAACTGGGTAACTTTAGAATTAGAGTTTCTCGAGCCTTTTATTTATGTATAATTAATAAGTTTCTTTTATTTGTAGGAATACATATATCAAATTTATGTTAAAACTATACTAAAACTCGCGAATGTTTCAGCATTTCAAAAGAACTTCAGCTGGAAATCTTAGCCAGACTCCACATTTTGAAGAGAAAAAATGGTTGAAAAATTTTTGAGATTATCAACCGATCTCGAATTCATATGACCAATGCCGAGACTGATCAGCAACTATCAAAATTGCTGCAAAAAAATTTCAGTTTTAAGAAAAAACCTTATTTCGGCCTACAAGATATAAAAATCAAACTCAGATAACGTTCGTCAAACTAAAAATAATAAAAAAAAATTAATTTTCAAAGGTTATAACTTCAAATGGAACAAGAGATTACGAAAGGCCTTCGTATTGGAAGTGGAATTTTTTTCACTAATTCTTTAAAATCCAGGCATAACAGTAACTTCTTTAATAACATCAGATAACCGCTACTTTCATTAGATATCCAGAACTTACATTGAAATAAAGAGTACAAGTTTCTTTTAGTATTCTGGATTCAAGAAATGATGAACATTAGTGTTAATGTTCGTTAAGTAATAAATTTTTGTTTTGAGTCCAGAATGCTGAAATGACTTACGAAATATTTTTTTTAAAAAAAAATTACTCTCAAATTCGAAGCTTAAAAAAAAAATTAAAAAATTTTAATTTTTTTTTTAGTATCTTTAGAAGGCGTTAAAAAATCATTTTTTTAAAAAAAAACAATTTCTTTAAAATGTTGTGTTAAACCAAGTTAATGTAAAGTTTATCAAATAAAAAAGAAGTTTATGTAAAGTTTATCAGAAAATGTGAAGATCTCTAAAGATTTTTGTGCAAAGTATTTTTAAAAACCTGCAATTTTGGAGACTATCACAAATTTTTTATCAAAAAATCTTTAAAAAAATAAAAAAAATAATTCCTGCAGTATTGCACAAATTCTTAATAAAATTGCATAAAAAAAAAGCGGCAATCTGCTAAAATCGCAGATCACTGCAGATCTGAACTGATATAACTTTCCCGATGATGATGAAATTTCACTTTAAAAATTTATATATATTTAACAATATTAAAAAAATAATATGTTTTCTGTTTTTAGATTTTCATGTTTTATGCAAAAACTACTTGAATAGCTATTATTACAAACTTAGAAAACCTTTTTCTACTTGTAAAATTACATATATTTTTACTTTTAAAATTGCATATTTTTTTATTTTTTAACTTTGATTTTAAAAAAAATGTATTTTTAAAAAAAGTTTTTTGTATATTATAAAAAAAAATTTTATTATTTAAGATCAAAAAATAAGGATAGAAATTGATAGAACATATAATAATCTATCAATTTCTTAATTTATATAAGTGTAGCACATTAAAAAATTTAATGTTTAACTATTAAATAAAGTAATACAATTAATGTTATACAAGATAAAAATGATCTGCATGTGACATTTCCAGTGATTACTATATTTAAATATAAAACATATAATTTAATAATATAATTTATAACTTGGGAGAAATCCCTGTTCGATGGTTCCCTGCTTCCTGGAAACTTTCAGAAAGGAAATAATGAGAAAAGTTCTAAGCTGTCATATACAATCTTTCAGACGATATGACAGATGCCTTCTTATTCCCAAATGGACGCCCTCACTAGTTTTTATTGGATAGTGGAATCAAATCTTTCAAAATCATTAAGGAAGTTGATAGTTCTAGGAAACTGATAGGTTACTTTGACACTTGGGATCATGTTTTCACCTGCATAAATAACCCTCAGTTTTAGAATGACGTAAAAATCTCTTGGTGCCGTTATTCCACTCCCAACTTCAAGAATTTACGTAAATCTGCTCAAATTAGCAATGCAGAGAAGTCCTCAAGGACAACACATGGGTCTAACTTTTCTTTTTCGGGTTCTAATACTAACAACCGCAAGAATGATCATAATAAAACTCCTAAATCTGGACGTTCTACCAAGAAGATCGATTGCTCAAGGAATGACCAGTCTAAGAAGCCAGACGTAAAACATTTAATTGCTAGGTTGAAGGCATTATTAGAACATTATGTTTAGTTTAGTTGCGAGGGATAGATAGAAAATTCTATACTAACTTCTTGTCATGTTTATCATTCGCTTTACGTGATGTTATTTTGTTTTATTAGATCATAGAATTTTTCTTTTTCTTTTTTTGTTTTTTTTTATACCTTAAACAATTCTATAACTAGACTTCCTATTATACTAATGAGAATAGGCTAGGGATATAGTAGTCATGAGATATATTTGTGATCCAAGTGTGAGGAACAGGTAGGCTTTGTCTTCTTGATCTTTTGTATTCTTTTCTATCTTTTTTTATGAAATAAAAGCACTTCTTTTGACTAAAAAAAAAAAAATATATAATTTATATAATAATAATGGTTTTTAAACTAACTACCCTAGTGTTACTCTCAAAAAAAATACTATGATATATTTGAATCATATTACTAAACTTTATTTTATTTACAATTATTTTGTATAATATTTTAAAAATTTTAATTTTTTATATTTTAAGAATACTAATTTTCTTATTTTTAAATATAAAAAAAAAATTTAAAATATAAAGAAAAAATATTTATTTTCTTTTTTACAAATTTAAAAAAAAATACATCTAATTTTATAATATTATAATTTATATTTACCATAAATATCATTTAAATAAATATAAAAATGCATATTACTTAAATAAATATAAAAAATGCATAATGTACCTTAATATTGTTACAAAATATTACTATAAATTCTCAAATATGTAAGTTAACTTAATAAAATAAATATATAAATAATTCTATATTTATTAAGCAATCTTCAAAAAATAGTTTGCTTTAATCAAAGTTCAAAAACTATGCTTTAAGTTATTATACAAAAAAAAAAATAAAAATAAAAATAAAAATAATTAATATAACAGTTAAAAATAAGTTAGCAATTTAATAATAAATTTTATGCTTAAACTTTATTTAATAATTATTTAAATACTTTTTATAAATTTTTATTTAATATTAAAGAAATAAGAAAAAAAAAAAAAGTTTTGAAAGTTATACTGTTAAATATAAATAAATAATATGATTAATATATTACAAAATTATATGAAGTGTACCTTATTAGCCACTTAGTTATGTTACGGTATTTTTTTTTAAAGTAATGTTAAAATAGTTATTTTAAACTTATTTAATTAGTTTTTTAATTAAATAGTTTTAAATATAATTTTAAATATAGTTTTAAATACAGTTTTGAATAGTTTAACCTATTTAAAAATTTGAATTTTTATCTAACTAAAAATAAAAAAAAAAAAAGAAAATATAATACCAAAATATTAAAAATAAATATTTAATAAATTAAATAAATAAAAAAATTAATATAAAAAATTTTTAATTATTAGTCAAAATAATATATAATTCTAAATATTTAATCATATAATTTATTTAAAATCTATCTAATAAAAAAAAATTTTAATTTAAACAAATTTTAAATATTTAATTATTTAATACTATTATATATTAAATATACTAATTAATTTATTTATTTTTTTAAATTTTTATTAAATATAATCTTTAGTTTTAAAAAAATAATAAATAAGTTTTTTTTTTATTTTTATTTTTTTTTTCTTTTAATTTTTATTGACTTATTCATTTTTTTTATATATATATACTTATTTTTTTAATTTTATTTTAATAAAAATTTAAATTTAAGGTAAATTTTACTTTTTTTCAGTTTTTTTTTTTATTTTTTATTAACTTTTTTTAAATATATTATACTACTTTATTAGTAAATATATAAGTAAGTTTTTTTTTATTATTTTATTTTTTTTTAAAATAATATTACCTGATTTTTTTTAAAATAATATTAACTGATTTTTTTTAAAATAATATTAACTGATTTTTTTTAAAATAATATTAACTGATTTTTTTTAAAATAATATTAACTTTTTTTTTTTTTATTTTACATCACAAAATTAAAAAATTACTTAGTTTATATTTAATAAATACAATTATTTAATAAATATTAATAATTAATATTTATCAAATATTTTATAAAAATTATAAAATTTTAAATAATACTTAATTTTCAATACCTTAAAAAAAAAAAAAAAATAATACTAAATTAATATAACAATAATATTAAATTTATATTATAATAATATTGTTTTGCAAATAATATTATTTTAATATTATTTTTATTTATCAAAAAATTATTATAAAGATATTTATTTAAAGAAATATCAAATTAATATTATTTTAATATTATTAAATAATAATAATTTTTTTGAAAAAAATGTAAAAAAATATGATATTAATATAATATCAATTCAGTATTAAAAGTATATTATAATAATATTATTTTTTAAAATATTAAATTAATAATATATTAATATTATTAAAATAATAAATAATATTATTTTAATTTTAATTTAATATTATTAAAACAATTGATTTCTTTAAAAAAATATGAAAATATAATATCAATATGATATTATTTTAATATTAATTTAATATAAAAATAATATCATAAAAATATTATAATATTATTTTGGTATTTTTTTTCAAATTTTATAATAATATTAAAATAATATTAACTTGATATTTATTTTTTTTTTTTTTTTTTTTGGTATTGAAATCATACCATCATTTATTAAGTAAAGATAGGATTACAATTTATAATCACTTAACTTGATATTTATTAGATATAAATATAATTAAAAAACATTTTAAATATTAATTTAATATTTTAATGCAATATTCAACTTATATTTGAAAACTATCATAGCAAAAAATAATAATATAATATATTTTGAGTTTTCATTATTTTTTTATAGTTATCTCAATATCTAATGATTCAATTTTTATAAATTTTTTTTTATTTTGTAGCTTTAATTAAATTCTATAAAATAAAAAATTTTATTAAAATTGAATTATTAAATATTAAGATAATTATAAAAAAAATAATAAAAATTCAAAATATATATTATTACCTTTTATTATGATAATAACTCCTATATTCAACTTATATTTTATATATTTATATTTAATTTTGCAAAGCAATTTTACTAAAATACAAATAAATATTTAATAAAAAGAAATTTTATTAAAATTTAATGAAAATTTTATTATTAAAAATCATTTTCTATAAAAAAATTTAGAAAATGATTTAAGTTTTTTAGAATTTAAGAAATCTAAAATTAATTTCAAAAAAGTAAAAAATATATTAAATATTTTTGAAAAATATATAATTAAAGTAATATAATAGCAATATACTTATTATGAATTTAAAAAGTTAATTATTTAAAAGACTAAATTTCTAAAAATAAAATAAAAAAATATTAGTAATATTCAATTGTTTTTTAATCAACTTAAAAAAAATAAGATAATTCTTTTTTTATTTGATCATTATTCAGTAAATTAATTTCTTAAAAATTAAAAAATAAAATATAATAATATTTTTTTTACCAATTAAAAAAAAATTAAATTACTTTTATTTACAATATTTAAAAATTAAATTTTTACAAAATATATTTTATAAAATTAAATATTTAAATCCAAAAAGCTAATATAATAAGTCTTATAAAAAAATTCATTTTAGTTTAAAAAATTTTAAAGAGTTAAATAAAAACTTATAAAAAAGTTTAAGTTTATTAAAAAACTAAATTATTTATAAAAAAAAATAAAAAAAATCCAATTTAGTTCAAATACTGAAATTGAAACTTACAAAAAAATTTAAATTATCTAAAAAAAAAAAAAAATAGTTAATATTAAAAAAAAATTAAAAAAACAGATTTTTCTACTTACTAATATTCTATATTTCAATAATTAAAAAACTTCATTATTTAAAAAAAGTAAATATATTTAATAATATTTGTTAAATATAAAAAAATAAATTTATTATTATTATTTATATATATATATAATTAATTTGCATCTAGAATAATTTTATATAGATGATTTAATCTGATAATTTTATATTATATATTTTATTTATCTGTATATTATTATTATTTGCATCCTATATGATTCATATGCTGATTATTTTAATATTTATTTATTTCAAATGATTTTTTTTTAAATATACTTTAATAATTATTTTTTCTTTATTAGGGCTTACTTAAAATACTTTTCTTTTCTTTTTTTTTATTTTATTTCTTATATTTTTTATATTTTCTAATTTTATTTGTTTTTTAAACTCTTTAATTCTTTTTGTTTTACAATTAAGGTATATTTAGTTTATATAATCCAGATTTCATATTTCTTTATTTTATTTTTCATTTTTTATATTTTGTATTTTATTTTTTTTTTTAGATTTTTCAATTTTTCTCTACAACTATTAAAGTATGTTTTTTTTTTGTTTTTTATTTTTATTTAATACAGTCAACTCTTATCTCTCAGGACTAAAAATAAAAAATATGATTATAAGGAAAAGTGACTGTATAAAGGGATTTTGTGAGTTCAAGGGAGCGTAATTATAAAAATGTTGTGATTATAAAGTGGTTTTTTTATATAAAGTTAATAAGTATTTGTTTTTACAAAAGGTATGCTTATAAGAAGGAATTTATATAATGTGATTGTACAGAAGGTGATTATATGAGAGGTAGATTATATATAATTTTTGTTCTTTACTAACTTTATTTTTTCTTTTATTTTATGGATTTGGTTTTACTTGATCTTCTATTTATTTTACTTTCATCCTTTTATTTTTTTATTTTCTTTTCATTTTTTTGTTTCTTTTATTCTCCTTTTATTTTTTTCATTATTTTTTTTATTTCCCCCTTTATTTATTTCTTTTTTTTATTCTCACTTCATTTTTTTTATTTTTTTATATTACTCTTTATTACTTTATTAATTTTTTTATTTTTAATTCATTTTTTTCATTCTTTTGTATTACCCTTTATTCTTTTTTTTTTATTTTTCTTTCCTCCATTTCATTTTCTTTTATTCTTTTTATTTTTTTTACTTCCTTTTGCTTCATTTTATTCTCTCATCACTTTCTTTTTATTTCTTTTATTTTCTTTCACTCCTTTTATGTTTTTTATTTACTCTCATTTCTTTTACTTTTTTTTATTTATATATTTCTTAATTAATATATCCTGTATCACTTGTCATAAACCTATTCATAAATTTATCTATTAATATTTTTATGCATCTTTTTTTATTGTAATTTTTTTTTATTATTCTTAAAAAATTTAATATTTTAAATCTTTTCGAAAAGTAATTATACTTAAAATATACTTAAATTATTATTAAAATATAATTAAAATAAATATTAATTTTAATTTATAATATACTTATAATATATTTTAAATGCACTTGAAATAATCTTAAAATGTATTTTAAATATATTTGTTTTTTATTCAAATACTTAAATTATAGTACTTAAAGTACAATTTAAATGTATATTTTATAATTAAAATGTACTTAAATTTTAATTTAAGTATAGTATTTATTTTTTTAATTTAAGTATTTTTTAAGAATATTTTAAATATATAAAAAATACATGTAAATTATACTTAAAATTTATTTTAAGTATAATTTAAGTATTTAGGTAAAAAACAAGTACATTTAAAATACATTTTAAGATTATTTTAAGTGTATTTTGAATATATTATAAATATATTGTAAATTAAAATTGATGTTTATTTTAAGTATATTTTAATAACAATTTAAGTATATTTTAAATACAATTACTTTTCATAAGAATAATGTAAGTTTGTTAAATAAAATATATAATTTACTAAAAATTAATAAATTGTTATACATATAAAATTTATTACATTGTGAAAAAATTTTAAGTATATTTATTATATACATTTCAAAAAATTAACATTAAGATTTATTACATTGAAATATTAAATTTACAGAAAATATTTAACCAATCAAATTTAATAAATTTAATAAATTAATTATAAATAAAATTATCTGGGTAAAAATATTTTTTAGTGATTTCATTCTAAATGCAAATTAGCAATATTCTTAATATTTTTTTTTTACTTATTAATATACTATCATATTTAAATACTAAAAAAATTATTTAAAAAAAAGAAAAAAATAAATAATTAATTTAAAAAAAGAAAATTTTAAATAATTTATAATATTTAAAGAATGTTTAAATAATATTTAATTAATTAAAAAAATTTTTTTTTCCTATTAAAATTCTGTTTAAATACCTAATAAATTGGTTATTTATAAAAAAAAATATTCTTTACTACTAAAATACTTTAAAGAATCTTTAAAATTATTATAAAATTTACAAAATAAAAATATAAAAAAAATACTAATTTATTAATAATAAATTTGTCTAGATGACTTTTAAAAAACTATATATTAAAATTATCATTAAACTTATAGTAAATAATTTTTTTATTAGTAATTTGTATTAGAAAATATATATTTATAGTATTTATTATTTATTTTAATATATTAGAAAAATTACATATATCACATAATATCTATTATATAATTAATATAAGTATAACATAAAATTTTAACTATTTCTTACTTATTTTGATAATTATATAATATATATAAAAGGAATTACATATATCATGTATAATTAATATAAGTATATTTAGGGTTTATTATTAATCTTTTGCTGTAAGTAGTATTAATAAATTTATAATTACCTTTTTTTTTAAAGTGAATAATTTTAAACTTCTACTACTGCTTACTTAGACATAGTCTTTATATTTTTCAAGTTTCTTTTAATTTGTATTTGCTAAAATATGAAATTTTATTATAATAAAAATTAAAAATTAAAAATTAATATAAGTATAATATAAAATTTTAATTATTTTTTTTGGATTTTTATTAGAAGAACTCTTTTCAGTTGATCTATAAACTAATTTTTCATAAAGGAAAAAATTTTTTATTTTATCAAGAAAACCATTTTTTTATTAAAAATTCTGCTTTATAAATATTAAAAATAAACTTTACAACTTTAAAAACTATATGTAAAGATCCAAGAGTTTTTTTTCTTTTAAGAGTATAAACTTAAATAATAATCTTTTAAGATTCTATTTGAAAAAAAAATAGAGATGTTATAAATAAATCTTTTAGAGATTTCAAAAAATATTATGCCTTTACAGTCTGTACTTTTTTACTTTTTTCTTGTAATTATTATTAACTATTTTATAAGAAATACTAGTTATCATAATTGGAATATTTATATTAACCAATTGGAAATATTTACAATATTACAATAATAATATTTACAGCAGCTTATATTAGATATAGAAATTTTATAATATTAAGAGTACCAATTAGATTCTATGAATTTGAATGATTTACTTAGTAATATAACAAATTTTTAGGATATTTTAGTTATTTTACATCATATGCCAATTATACTACCTGCCATACCATTATCTAAGTTTCAAAAAAAACTGTTAAATATATCATTTTATGTTTATAAATTCGTATTTTAATAACAAGTTAATAACTGTTTTATTATTAAATTATTTTTTGAAAAAGTGTTAAGTATATTTATATTATTATTATTTTTTTTTTAATGATCTATATATGTTTTTATTGATATTTAGTTTATATGGGATAATAGCCCCTGAATATGATGATTGAAACCTCGTCGTGATAATTGATGTGATATCTACTATATTTACTAGTATTAAAATGGCCAAAGTGTACATAGTTATACTTATGTTACTTAGAGAAATTATTCTCAAAGTGTACGAAACAGTTATCTTAATGTGACATCTTCGTATTCAGGGGCCTTATAGGATCTTTGTGATAGAAAGGTACGAAACTTAAAAAAATTTTTAAATTTACTTTATATGCTAATTATGTTTTTTATACTAAAATAAGTATAAATTTAATATTAATTAAATTTTTATTTTTTTTTGAATTTCATACCTTTTTATTACAAAGACCCAAATATCATATTAACAATTTATCAAAAACTATATCCACTTGCACCTGTAAAATGAGATCATCAAAATTATTTATATTATTATTAATATATTTATTTATAAAATTTATTATATTATCTTTATTTTGAAAAGGATTTTTATTATTAAAAGTAATTTGTAATGAGAAACTTATTTTTTATACTTTTAAAGCAGATTTTATTAGTAAAAAAATAGTAAGTAAAAGTGAAAAATAAAAAATTTTTTTTCTGTAAAAATTTAGTTCACAAATTTATAATAAAAAGTATTTTTATTATGATAATTTATTATAAAAATTAAAATACAATAAATTTTAATATAATAGTAAATAATTTATTTAAATACTTATTAATTTATTTAAAATATTAAATTTAAAAATTTGAATTAGCATTATTATTTTTTTTTATATATTATATAATAAAGAAAATTTCTTAATTTACAATAGATTATATGATTATTATTTATTATCTTGTATCACATCCTTTCTTTTTCATTTTTCTATAAGTATTTCAGAAATTTAGAATTTTTTTTTTTATATTAAAAATCCTATTTATCACATATTATATGTTACATTCCTAATTTTTTATAATTCTGATCAAGATATTAAAAATTATCATATTAGGTTATTATATGATACAAACCTTTCTTTTTAGGTGATACCTATTTCATAAAAGTTTTTTTTTATTTTTCAAAATAATTGTAATTGAAATTTTATGTAATAATATTTTTATAAAAGGAAATTTTATATCAATTACATAATCTGTATATAAATACAATAGTATATAAATAGAAATAGTCTATAATAAATTACTTATTAATATAAAATTTGATATTATATAAAATTCTATTTAATAAAATTTAAAATAATTTTTTTATTATAGTAAAAAATATAAATTTTAATATATTTAAAAAAAATGGTATATATAATATAATTATTATTAGAAAAAATAGTCAAAATCTTATATTATACTTATAAAAATAATATAACAGATAATATAATTTAATTAGTTATTAAATTTAATTAAAAAGAAAAAAATAATAAAAGTTTATAACAAATAGATATATAATATATATCACTTTTTTAATCTATATAGATATTATTTGAAATTTTGCTAAAGTAAAATATTTGCTTTTTAAATAATATATTAATAAAAGTATATTAAAATCAAATTTTTTAGATTTATAAAAGATATTGTTAAATATAAATATTCATAATAAAAATAACTTAAATTTAAATTATTAAGTAATAGATATTTAAATTGAAAATATATATGTAATTATTTTATAATTCTTATATCATATCTAATAAATATTTTTATTATTAAAAAAAAAAGGAATTTAAATTATTAATAAAAAAAATAAAGTAATATTAAAAAAAATTCATATTTTGATAATTTCACTAATCAGATATATTAAATTGGCTAATATTTTTATTATATTTTTATTATAATTTTTATTTTTATATAACAGCAATAATGTCAAATCATAATTAAATAATCATTATAAATATTATATAATACCAAATACTGTTAAAATATTTCTTTAACGGTCTTATAGTTAAATTGCCTTGTGATTTATTAACTATTAAAGAATTTATCAGAAAAATTATAATTATAAAAAGTAACATTTAATCGTTTTTTGTATTACTGAATTATTTATTTTAAAAATAAATTTTAAAAATTACAAATTTATAAGGCAAAATTTTATTTTACAATGATCGTCGATAGTAAATGCCTAAAATAAGTTCGAGTGCATAAATTAATATAAACAAAATAAATTTACTGCGGGAAACCAAATAAATGTAAGAAACAACTTAGTAACGTTTACTGGTTATGTTGCGATAAAATTCGGTCGAAATACTAATTGCAAGGCTGTACACCCGATTTTTGAGTAATATGAGCACACCCCTTTCATACCTTGAAGGAGGGAATTGTGTAAGTGTGAGCGTGGGTATATTTTTCAAACCTGCTTATGATAAATTTTGGGGACCCGTCTAAAATGAATATTTTTTGTACCCTCTTTTTTGCTTCATTGATAATAACTTATTATTGCACATACTAATATTATTATAGAGTGGGCGTGGAAGGTGGAAAATTTTTTTCTTTCTTTTCATTCCATTAAGAAAAAAAAAGGTTGTCCTATTACACATAATAGTGTGCTTATTACACAATAATCCACTAACAAAGCCTTAATTTGAACACGATTTTCCACAACAATTAAGAATTCTTTTTATCAGATGACTTTTATAATATACAGATATATAATAAGAAATGCATTCATAAGGTCATATGGTGTTTATGATTACTATATGTGTATTAAACACACGATAAAAGTTTTATTTGCCAGGTGCAACAATTCCAAATTTTGACTTGTATATGAACTTGTTATCTTGTAAATAGCGTGGCGCAGCAAAATTAATTTCAAGCCTTTTATTCTCTTTGTAAATCATCTCCTTATAAAATATTTAAACGAGCGGAATTAATAAATTTATAAATTTACTACTCACTAATCCAGTTGTGTTTACTATTAATGAATAATAAATGAGTAAATGAATAATTACGAAAATTTTTTTTTTCTATCGGCGGGTCGTCTTTTCTGGGCTGTGAGTAACAAATATGAATTTACAATGATAAAAAAAAAAAAAAAAAATACAATAACTGATATTATGAATAATAAGAAGTTTATTATAGTATATATGATATATAATAATACACGTAATACTAAATTACTTTTGCGCCGTGTGAAGTATTACTAGTACTAAATGTCAAGGAGTGTCCATATGAAGTATATACTTCATATGTAAGGCTGTCCGATATTAGAATATGTATGTCACAAATATCAATCTATATTTCTGCTATACTATATGTGAAAAAAAATAAGCTAATTGAGAGGGAAACAAAAAAAAAACAATCCCCATAAGACACATCCATATACACCCCATATACTACATATATAATAGACGAAAAAAAATACCATAGAATAAAACCCCCAACATACCTGCTTTTCTCGTTACTACCAAACATAACTCAATTTTCTTTCATCATCTTACCAAACTTCTAGTTCTAAGCTTGAAAGTTCAAAATGCCTAAAGCCAAACCTGCAAAGAAAGCTACCGGTGGTGAGTATTTTCGCATTTATTTTAACTTTCAATTATATGTCTATATATATTATATATGGGAAATTTAAAAGCTCTTAATCCAAGAGCGTGTTCTTCCAAATTGTTATTATAAAGAATGCTTTGGGGAGGACAGGGGAACTCTACGTCCACGTTATTTCACGCTTTTTTTCACTACTTGTATACTGCACTTATAAACGTCGCTTAGACCGCGACTGTACATATATTTTTATATATATAATATATAACTATATCTTCTAATATATATCGTTTTGGACTCTTTATTAAAATATAAAAATTATTAGGCGGTAAGAGAAAACTCTCCCCATACAATGCTTTCATGAAGTCTGAACTGCCTAAAGTTAAGGCAGAAAATCCTAACCTTGAACATAAAGCTGCTTTTAAGCTCGTCGCTGAACGGTGGAAGAATAGTCCCGATAACCCAAAGGTATATCATTTTTTTTTGCGTTTATTTTGCTCTCCCTAAGTGTTTCGTCATCTAGGGATGACGTCAACTTTAAAATTAACACGCATTTGCCTAAAACTTTTTTAATATTTAATAGAACCAAGCAAGCTAAATGTCACGTGATCTATAAATAATTTGTATACGAAAAACTTTTATTCTTCCTTCGTTTTCACTTCTGAAATATATACACTATTAGTGAATAATATTACAATTTATTTGATCTAATTGACCTAATCTATTCATTTCATTTCTTATTTTTTTTTTCTCTTTTGTATACTTTTTTTTTTTTATATATATATAAAAAAATTACCTCATAATTTTCGTATAAATTCTTGTTAACTACCTCACACCTCCAAAAAGATTTAATTTCTTTGAAAATTCTTCTCTTCTGACATGGTGTTTGTGTAAATAAAAAAAATATTCTTTACATTACTTAAAAAAAGATTCATTAAACGAACGGTATTTATGCTAATATAAAAATTTTAATAATTGTTTTTTTGTTTTTTTGTAGCCAATTTTTTGATTTTATATAAAAATTAATATACTTGCATATTAACACGAAAAAAAAGAGGAATCTAAATATTGAATTTCCAAAAATAATTATAGTATACTTGATAATTCGATTAGCGTAACCAATTTGATAATTTGATGTCAATTTAACACAAAAGATGACTAAAATGGTAAGATGGCACTAGTTATAGATCGCGTAATTTCACATTTGTAATTATGATTTGGCTGAAATTAAACTGTAGAGCCAATTATTTAGTATAAAAAAAAAAAAACTTTTTTCTTGCCATTAATTATGGCTCGTCCTACAGAGGAACGCAATCAAGACGCTACGGTCTACATTGGTAACCTTGATGAACGTTGTACCGAAGCTCTGATTTGGGAATTAATGCTTCAGGCAGGGCCCGTTGGTAATTTTTACTCTCTTGGCTCAATTTTATTTTGTTACAAGTTTCTTCACTGATCAAAAATATTTCAAATTCCAAAGTCAATGTTCACTTACCAAAAGATCGCGTAACTCAAACTCATCAAGGTTATGGGTTCTGTGAGTATATGAGTGAAGATGATGCGGATTATGCTATTAAAATAATGAATCAAATCAAGCTATATGGAAAGCCTATACGTGTCAATAAGGTAGGCGGGAAAATCTTTTTTTTATTGTTTGCTGCATAGCATTGACGCTTCATCGTTGTTATTATTAGGCAACTTCGGATAAAAAGAATCTGGACGTAGGCGCTTCGTTATTTATAGGAAATTTGGATCCTGATGTTGATGAGAAAATGTTGTACGATACGTTCAGCGCTTTCGGTGTTATCGTACAGACTCCCAAGGTAATAACATAGTCTAATAATCGTATTCACTTTACACATTTAATTTATTAAACAAAATATTAATATAGATTGCAAGAGATCCCGATACTGGTAATAGTAAAGGATATGGATTTATTTCATATGACAATTTCGATTCTTCAGATGCGGCGATTGATGCAATGAACGGGCAATATCTGATGAATAAACCAATTACTGTATCATACGCGTTCAAAAAGGATGGTAAAGGCGAACGACATGGAAGTGCAGCAGGTTCGTATTTTCTTCCAAATATATTACTTTCAATTGATGACTAAATTTTTTTTGATTCCATGCCCTAGAACGGTTATTGGCAGCCCAAGCGAAGAAAAATCAAAGTCTGCCGAACCGTCTGTTCGCGGATGTTCGTCCACCTACTGTTCCACCTCCAATGATAGGAGTTCGCGCACAGATACCAGCTTCACCACAACAAATAAATACTGGAATGTCTCGTCCTGGCATACCACCGATCGTTTCTCCAACAAATGTGTACGGAGGATATCATGCACCAGGGACAAATACACAAACGACAACACAACCACAAAGACCATCTATGATGAACGGGGCGTCAGGTACACCATCACAACAATACCACTTATAATAACCTTTTATTTATATAGATATTTATATATATTTGCAATATGTTTACAAATTTTTTATCGTTAGTTCGCCCACCACCACCACCTACATTTGGAACTTCGGCTCCTAATCGATCATCTTTTCCTCCGCCACTGCGTCCTTCAGGCTCTTACGGTCAATACCAAGCATCTCAAGGTTCTACTCCATCCGGGCAAACTCAAAATTCACAAGGGTATAATGAATATAATACAAGATTACATGGTGAATTATCAATTTTATGTATTCATACTTTTTTTATTTTTCTCTACAGGTAAAAACTATGTTCACGAATTAAATTTCCTGAACTTTTCTGTTACTTGTATGAATAAACGAGTGCGCGTATTTGATGTGTTGTTTATCGAGAAAACTGGGTAAGGACGTTATATATGTAATCTTATAATCTATTTACATTACAATGCTATATATTCCTTAATCATTTTCACTTTCACTTTATGCGATTTATTTAAAATAAAGTTTTCATGCGTGTTATAGAATACTCAATAAATTACACTAAATAAAATTCAACCTATATTAAGATATTAATTAATTAAAATTGCTGGAAATACGATATTCTAGGTAGAAACTTGATTTTTAACGAATTCTACAGATTTAGTAACGTGGCCTTCAAAATCCATCATAGAATTGAAAACATCACGAACGATACCATCTTTATCAATCAGAAAAGTAGCTCTTCCGGGTAAAAAACCTAAAGTCCTTGGGACCTAAATTAGAAGATAAGACTATTAAATTTATTTTAGTTAAAGTAAAATTTAAGCGGAAATATTTCAGATACCTCGTAGAGTTTTCTTGCTTCACCGTTTGGATCGGATAATAATGGAAATTGAAGACGTTGAGTATCGGAGAATCTTTTATGTTTATCAACAGGATCTGAAGAGATACCGACTACGGTAGCGCCAGCATCGGAAAATACTGAATAAGAGTCACGAAAACTACAAACCTATAGTTAAGAAAAATATAATTAGACGGAAAAAATTGTATATAGAAGCAAAAAGCGAGATATTTCATTTGATTAAAGTATTTTTTTTGGATATTGTAATATATTTTACTGTTATTTTACCTCTTTGGTACAACCATAAGTTTCGTCTTTGGGATAAAAGAATATAATTGACGGTTTACCATTACCAATAAAAGATTTTAGTTCAACCAATTCACCTTCTTGATTTTGAAGAACAAGATTAGAAGGAGCAGGTTGATCCATTAAGTTATGTTTAGTCATTTTATATGAATAAGTAAACTGTTTATTAAACGATTTCTTTTGTATAGTTATTATTGTATTCGAAAAATTTCGTTTTTTATACGTAGAGATAGACGTGTCAGTAAATACAAGACGATAAATTTGTAAAACATCACAAAAGGATTTTCGAAACATTGTTCTATATGAGAAATTAATTGATTTCCTTATTTATACTATTAATTTATAAATTTTCACGTGTTTAAGGTTTATTTAATATTTGTGATTTATAATTTACTAATCTTCTTTTCCTGGTGATTCACTAAGTACGAATTAAGAGAAAGAAACATTAGTAAGAATAATTCGAAAATGTATACGTAATTAATTAATGTGCATGTTATTTACTCATAAATTTTGATAATGCCCTATGAGAATCCTCGGATAACATTCTATTATATAATAAATCGTTTACAATATAAAATTTTGCAATACAGACATTTAGTAATTAGTAATTTTATTACCTTAGTAGTAATAAATCATTCTCGCGTTTATTAATTTTATGTAAGTATACTCTTTCATCTTTACGTATTAATTCTTTTGATTTTATTATTGCCTCAAAAGAAAACTTTGTTATTCGTGTTGCTTCTTTTAATGTTTCTTGAATTAATTGATCTTTTGATATTAAACGACTAAATTAATTAAAATATAAATTCGTTATTATAATTATATACCATATTATAATTTTAATATATAAATTTACCTGATGAATCCTATTTTAGCTAATTCTGGTGCCGTGTATGTTTTATTCATTAGCTAAAAAATTGAGAGAGATCAGTTCACTTTTTTAAACAAAGAAAAAATTTCCAATGTAATAACATACCAACATTTCGCTAGCAATTGATTGTCCTAAATATCTAAGTTATTTAAATTATTTAAATTACTTATTATAAAGAAAATTTTATATGTACATGTATGACTTACTTTGGAAATAAATATGAAGAACATCCTTCGGCACAAAATGCTAATATTAAGATATATACAAATATTTTTAAAAAATTTACTATGTTTAGTCTTTAATCCTTTAATTAATATTTACCCCATTGCATGAATGGAGTTTTGAACGTTGCTTCTGATACTGAATATACTACATCACAATGAGGTAAAAATGTAACTCCAAATCCAAATGCTTTTCCTATACGAAATAAATATAGATAATATTATTATTAAATAAACTTACAATAACAGATAAGGTACTTCATATAGTAACTTTACCATTAACAGCTGCTATTAACAATTTAGGAAAATCGATTAATAAGTCGACCAATTTTCTATATATACCAATTGGTTACTTAATTTTTTTATTTTCTTTTTTTTTTTAATTGAATCATACCTGAATAAATTAATATTAGTTTCTGCCGCTCTTTTTAGCTCTTCCATGTCGCTAGGTCCATTGGGTAATTCCAATCCACTGCAGAAAAAATCTCCTTTTCCTGTTACAATGACGATTTTAACTTGTTCTGCAACATTTGCCCATTCGATCGAGCTAATCCAGTCCTGAAATAATAAATAAATAAATAAATAAATAAATAATTTCTTTATTAGAATTGGTCCTTACCTGCAAGAGTTCGTAATTCAGCGCGTTTGCTCGTTCAGGTCTATTTAAAGCTAAAACAGCTATTCCATCCGGATTAACTTCTATTTCAAATGTTTTAAGTTTAGGTATTGATTTTCGCATATTTTAATTCTGATTCAAAGAAACCAGAATTTACGTTTAAATTGTGATCGAGTTAAGATTATCCTTATCATTAGTACAACCGATCATAGATTATCAAAAATTTTTTAACTGCAAGTCTTTAATGATGTACAGACAAAATGTTTGCATTAAGACAATTTCGTTTGCCATTATGTTCAATTCGAAGTTTAATTTTAGCACAAAATAAAAATGCACTGCGACTTTTACAAGTACAAACTCGAAACAAGGTATATTATTATTATTAACGAATACGTGTTTTGTAAATTAGAAACTAAAATTTTCCTCTTATTCGAATTAGTCAACCGGATCACTTAAAAAGCAAAAGGAGCCTGATTTAGAGCAGAGCGTATGTTAAATTTAATCTTCGTTATCACTGTTTCCGCTCTCGATTTCAGCTAATAACTTTTTTCAACGTTATAAAGCAATATTTCAATTATCGTTCAAAGATAATTGATGAACTTCGCCATACAAAAGATCCAAATCCGTACCCACATAAATTCAATGTAGATGTCACTATTTCACAATTTATTCAAAAAAATTCACATATAAAAGCAGGACAAGTAAATACTGAAGAAATTGTAAGAATAGCTGGTCGTATTCATAATCAAAGATCTTACGGTGAATTAATTTTCTATGATTTACATGGCGACGGAACTAAAATACAAATTAATGCTCAGGCGCAGTAAATGTTATGACCAGTTAATAAAATATTTTGCTACAATTCTTGATTCATGTATGTAGTATATATTAATTATCATTTTTTTTAGATATTCGGAACGTGACTTCGTGAAAGTTCATGAACACATTCGAAGGGGTGATATAGTTGGGGTTATAGGATTCCCCGGGAGAACGAAACTAGGAGAATTATCAATATATTCGAAAGACATAATATTATTATCACCATGTTTACACCAATTACCCACTTCACACCAAGGACTTAAAGATAATGAAATGCGATATCGACGAAGGTATCTTGATTTGATGATGAATAATGAAATACGAGAAAAATTCTTGATTAAATCAAAAATTATTAATTACCTTCGGCGGTACTTAGATGATCAAGGATTTTTGGAAGTAGAGACACCGATGATGAATTTTATTGCGAGTGGAGCGTCAGCTAAACCATTTGTAACTCGTCATAGTCATCTTAAACGTGATTTATATTTAAGAATTGCACCAGAATTATTTTTAAAACAATTGGTCATAGGTGGATTAGAAAAAGTTTATGAAATTGGAAGACAATTCCGTAACGAATCTATTGATACTAAACATAATCCTGAATTTACTACAGTAGAATTTTATTTGGCTTATGCTGATATGTTTGATTTAATGAAAATTACTGAAGATATGTTGGGAAATTTGGTTTATGATTTAAAAAAAGAATATGTGATAGATTATAATATGGATGATAAAAAAATGAGAATTAATTTTGAACCACCATTTAAAAGAATTGATATCATTGAAACTTTGAAAAATAAATTACAGGTGAAGTTCCCTGATGCAGATCAATTACATACTGAAGATACAAATAAATTCTTACTTGATTTATGTGAAAAACATAAGGTTGTTTGTAGTCCACCAAAAACAAATGCTAGAATGTTTGATAAGGTAATACATGTTGTTTCTTGAGTAATTTATTCTACGATTTTGTTGACTTATTATTTGCCTTAAATATAGTTGATCCAAAAATTTATTGAATCAGAGTGTGTATCACCAACATTTATAACAGGTCACCCACAAATTTTATCACCATTAGCAAAATCACATCGTGAAATTTCTGGATTATGTGAAAGATTTGAATTGATTGTTGGTACTAATGAAATTATTAATGCATATACTGAATTAAATGATCCTTTTGAGCAACGGAAAAGATTTGAAGAACAAAGTCATCAAAAAGACTTGGGTGATGAAGAAGCTCAAGTTGATGATGGAGCATTTTGTACAAGTTTAGAATATGGTTTACCTCCTACGTAAGTTTAAATATCTTAATACATTAAGAGTAACTAACTAAAATTTTGCCTTATTTTATAGGGCTGGATTGGGTTTAGGTATTGACAGATTAGCTATGATATTAACTAACAGTTCCAGTATTAAAGAAGTATGTTTGATTTAGTTTATTTTATTTTATTATTTCAAAAATATTTATTTTTTTATTATTTAGGTTTTATTATTTCCAACTTTGAAACCAATGTGATATTATATGTAAATTAAAATAATTATCATATATCTAAAGAAGTTAAATAGATCTCTATATTTTTTAAAATAAGATTTATTTCAATGAAGTTAATTAAATTAAAGTATTCTCATTTTTAAATTAATAAAAATCAGTGAATATTATATTATTTATTTAAAAATTAATATATAATTATTGTTAATAATTAAATATATAAATAATTATTAAAAAAATATTCAGTAAATAATTTAAATAAGAAGAAAAACTCTATTTTGTCAATCTGTAAATCAAATTTTTACAGAAGAAAAATTTTTTACTTTACTATAAAACTGGATTTTCTACTTACAAAACCAGTAAAACAAAAGCTTTTTATACCAAGCTATCTTTATAAAAAATAAAGTTACTCAATATGATATAATAATAACTGAATTTAGTATCCCATACAAACTTTTCTTATATGAACTTTTAAAAATAAAAAAAAATCAATTTATCAAAAATATTCTATATGAATCTTAAAAAATCTTTCAAAAAAAAATTTCCTATCAAATATTCTACATAAACTCTTTTCATATAAATTCTTGAAAAATAAAAAAAATTTTCTATCAGATACCCATACAAATTCTTAGAAATCTTAAAAAAAAAATCTTTATTTATCAAAAATATTCTATATGAATCTTAAAAAATCTATCAAAAAAAATTTCTATCAGAATTTAAAGAGTTTTAAAATAGATTATAAATAAAATGTTATTATTGAAAAAATCTAAAAATCTGCTAATATATAATAAGTTAATTAGCAACCAATCAGTCATCAATCCAATTGGTAACCTATTGATAACTGGTAAATTTTAATTGTATACTAATCAGTTATTAATCATTCATATAACCAGTTGATAACTGATTTAGAATTTATACTTGATTAATGATAGATTGACTTGATTGATGATTGATTGGTATCAGATTGAAGAATCAGTTATCAATAGATAACCAATTGATTACCAATCAGTCACATGACTAATTGATGATTGATTTGATCTTATTTGACCTGTAAAGTGGATTAAAGATAATAATATCAGAAAAGCATTAATTAAAATTAAATCAGAACTACAATATTTAGTTATTTTTTCTTTTTATACAGATGGCTTAATACAAAATAAAGTTTTAATTTATTTTAAGAAATTGTTAGATAATTATTTTGATTACACCTTTATTGTTATTAATCAAAAAGTTGTTTTTATAGGAATTAATACTTAACACAATTTCAGTTTTAAGATAATCAATTGACCTTCATTTATTAAAATAAAAATATTTACAATTTTTTTAACCATTTTCATATATTCAAAAAATTATCAAATTATATCTATACTGATAGCAATAGTATAATTCAATTTATTAATGATTATTTATCATCATGAAAACAGTTTAAAATAATTAAATTTAATAACTTACTTTTATTATATTATATAAATATTTTGTCAAAGAATAAAAATATAGATTTGATTTTAATTAAGATAAAAGCATATGCAAGAGACCCATATAATGAATTGGTGAATAATTTAACTAAAAAAAATTAGAGAGTTATAGTTTTTATAGAAATAAATTTTGCTATGAATCCAATAATCATAAGTTTTTCCTGCATTTTAAAAATATATTCATTGAATGCAAATTATGATTATTTATTAAATCAATAGAACAGATTTAAATATGTAATAAATAGTAAAATTTACACATTAATAATAATTGATTTACTCAAAGATTAATATCTTATATATAGGACATAATTTAGGTTACATTTAGATAAATCAAATATTTTAAATATACTTTTTTTATTAATTAGAATTCTCTATGAAGTTTTATAATTAAGTTATTATACAATTAATTACTAGTAGATCACTGGTTACATATTCAAAAATCCCATTTATACAAGAATTTTATCTGTCAATTTTGTAAAGAAGAATCTGATAAAACTGTAAATCACCTTATTTTCTGCTCTTCTAATAATCATTTAAACATACAAATCCACTCTTAATTAATATAATACCTTTCAATTGCTATACCAAAATTAAAGAATAGTTTTTTTGTAATAAAGATTCACTATATAATTATTTAGTAGATAAATTCATTATAAGACACTTCTACTTTTAATAATTTACTTGTCTTCATGCTAAATGAATAGTATTACCTTTTATCATTTACAACAATATCTTAATCTTTCTTAAAATAAGGCTACTTGTTAACTAAGTACTTAATTACTGATTAAACTAATATGCTTATTTAGAAAATTTATTTGATAAATTCACTGCAACTTTACTATATTATAAGAATAATCTAAAGGAATCTTAAGATATAATAAGACTTCTTCTTTTTTAACAAATCCCTTTAACAGATCTTTATATCTCTGCTTTAAGTCTTTCACTTCAGATAATAGCTAAGAAATCTTTGATAATTCATATATTACTTCACTGCTCAAACTACCTCTTTTTACAAGTAAACAATGATTTATGAATTTATTATCTCTTACATTTGTTTAGATTAGAACGTTAATATCTTCTGGTAGTCATTTTTTTTGAATTTATAAATCATTATCTAAATTTCTTAATAAGAGTTTATTAGAAAATAATAATGAATTATTAGATTAATATTTTTTTTTCATTCATGTTTATATTTTTATTTTTATATTTTATTTGTTTTATTTAGTATAGTTTTTATATTTATTTTAAAGAGATATATTTTAATTTTCTAGTTTTAGTTGTATTTGATTATAATTTATTAGATTTAAGGTTTTATTTTATAAGTTATATCTAGCTATACTAGATGGATTTTATCATTTGTAAGTTATATTTTATAATTAAATATATTGCAATAAAATTATTACATGATCTTTGAATTAAAAAGAAAATTTTTTTTTTAAAAATTATATAATATTATATTATTATTAATTTTATTAAAATTAATTTATTAATAAATTAAAAATTTTTGATTCATAATTCTAATTAAAATTATCATAATTAGACTAATTAATTCAGATTAATAAATTTTAAGTAGTTTTAATAGTTTTAAAAAATTGAAAAATTCTAAACTAGTTTTATTATATTTTAATTTTAAATAATTTTGAAATGATATAGTTTTAGATAATAATATTATTAAAGAATATTAGTAAATACTATATATAGTTTGATAATTACATAGTTAAAAATATAAATTGTAAATTAAAATATATAAATAAATATAATTACTATAAATAATTTTCTTTTTTTTCAAATTAATGCGATTAAGCAAATAATGGGATCAGCTTTTAGGTTGAAAGTGTTTTTTCTAATAATAGAAATAATATTATTGTATCCTATCTATAATTCTAATAAAGTAATATGTAATTAATAGCTTTAAATTCAAAAAAAAAAGAAAATTACTATAAATATTATTAGATATAAAAAAATATTAAAACTAATAATTCTGGTATTCTTATATGCAAAAATACATAAAAAAAATATCAAAATTGATAATTCTGGTATTCTTAGAATATGTAAAAATGTACAAAGAATACTGAAACTGTTAGTTTTAATGTTTTTATAAATATAAATGTAAAAAAAATATCAGTTTTAGTATTTATATATATCAAAAAATTTCTAATATTGGCAATTCTAATATTTATGTATATAAAAACATAAAAAATATTAAAACTATTAATTTTAGTGTTTTTATATGTAAAAAAAAAATGCTAAAATAAAAAAAAATATTAAACCTGATTACTTTAGCTTTTTATTCATAAAATATAAAAAAAAAATTAAAACTAATTATTCTGACATTTTTATATATAAAAAATGCAAAAAAATACTAAAACTAATTGTTTTAGTATTTTATATATAATACAGTCAACTTTCTTTATAGTCACACATTTGGAATAGTCTATATTTAGTGACTATAATGAGATGTGACTATAAGCAATAAAATTTTATAATTAAATCAGTAATTTTGGTTAGAATTATAAATTGTAATAATTTTGATTAAATATTTATATCATAGTAATTTTGTCAATATTATTCCAATTATTATAGATTTATAACCATTAGATTCCTCTTGATGTGATAATTCTAACGAGTCTAAGATTATTAAAATCTAATCACTAAAACCCGTAATAATTAAAATACAGTCAAAATATTTAATATTATGTATAAAAATGCTGATCTGATCTTTAAAATCGAATTTCTCAGTCAATATTAATCCAATTATTATAAAATTATTACCATTGGCTTCCTCTCAATAAGATGATTCTAATGAGCCTAAGATCATTAAAATCTGATTACTAGAACCCATAGTAATTAAAATACAGTTAAAATATTTAATGTTACATGAATTTTACATATATAAAATGCTAATTTGGTCTTTAAAATCAAATTTCTCGGTTAATATTAATCCAATCATTATAAAATTACTACCATCTGATTCCTTTCAATGAGATGAATCTAATGAGGTAAAGATCATTGAAATCTGATTATTAAATCATAGAATAATTATATTTTAATAAATATCTTTTTATAGTCACATACAGTATATATAAAATTTTTAAAAAAGAATATGATAGTGACTATAGTAGTTTGTAACTATAAACGATAGTTTTTATATATGAAAATTTGGGATACTCAACTAAGGTAACTATATAGGGTAATGTGACTATAACAGAGGTGACTATAAAGGGAGTTAACTGTAAATCAAAAAAACGCTAAAATTGAATTCTGATATTTTTATATATTAAAATGCAAAAAAAAATACTGAAACTAATAGTTTTAGTATTTATATATAATATATATATATAAAAAATAAAGAAAAAATACTAAAATAGACTGTTTTATCATTTTTTATATAAAAAGTTAAAAAAAATGCTAAAATTAACTATTTTAATATTTTTATTTATAAAATGCAAAAAAAATATCAAAACTAACTATTCTAATATTTATATATATATTTTTTTATTATAATCTTATAACAAAATTAAAATATAAAAACTAGAATTCGTTATATTAAAGATTAACTGTATATATATAATATATTTTACAAAAATCTTAAATTTTCAATTAATATAGAATCAATATCTTTAAATTTATTATAATATGAATAATATTTTAATATTATTTCAGTTTAATATTAAATTAATATTGAAATAATAACAGCCACTGGTCATATCATGAAAAAAGGTAATGAAATTTTTTTTATTAAGGTTTGCAAAAAAAAATTTATCGTACAGTATCCTTTTTAAATATAGAGTATACATATATAATTAAAGTTGTCCAAAATTAACTAAATCCAGTTAAATTTGCAAATCAATAATTCATAATTTTGGCTGAATTTTTTTTAATTTTGGCTGAATTCGTAATGTTAGCTCAAATTATGTTAAAATCAAAATTTTCAGGTTATAGGTAACACTGCATTGATACAATGTAACATCATTTTTAACCAATTATGAACATATTCGTCTAGTTCCTAAGAACACTTTTATAAACTTTAAAAATTAAAAACTTCACTTTATTCAGTTGCATCTGACCAAAAAAGGTTGTCAATTATTAGGTTATTTTAATACAACAAATTAATAAAGTATTAAGAAAACTTTTTCAATCATTTCTTATACTTATTTTTTTTTTAAATATTATATAAATATCTTTTATTTTAACATTACTTTGAATATAAAAAAATATATTTTACTTATTCATAATATACTATTTGTATTATGATTTAACAAAGTAAACAGACCTGATAGTTAATAAGAATTTTTTCTATGAATAAATAACTTTCGTTTTATTTTTATGTTTAATGAATTAAAATTTAAAAATTTAAAAGTTTTTTTTATAATAAGTTTTAAAAATTTACATGATTACTACAATAGTAACAGTACTAGGATTTAAGCATTAAAGGTTTAATTAGAGTTGCAATCCGGATATCCACAGATGGACACATTTTGACAATTATACACAAATTTAAATTAATAAAGGCAAGAATTTTTTTGAGATATCTTAAAACAATATCTCAAGGTATAACATAGAAAAATTAAAAATTTTATTAATAATAAAAAAAGAGAGAAATTCTATTCAGATTGAATTTTTCATTTGTCAGATGAATTTTCAATCTGAATTGGATTTCTCTTTAATTTTATATTTGGAAAGAACTTTAAATCCATTATGTTATGGAATATAGCCTTAGTGGTATACTCAAAAAAAAAATCCTCATTTTTATTGATTAAATATGTGTACAATTGTCAAAATGTATCCATTCGCGGATATTCGGATTGCAACACTAGGTTTAATTTAAATTAACAAAGAACCATTATATTTAACTAGTTTTTTGACCAAAAAACCATTTATAATATCCAAATAGTCCTAATAGTATTTATTTTAATAAATAAAAAATTTTTTATTAGTATTCTAATTAAAAAATATCATTAACAAAATTTATAGATAACAAAAAATCTGGCATAATAATCACCCTTCTAAGCTTAACAAAAGTTGTTTGTTTCGCCAAATTATAGCTGAGAATAAACTAATTACTAGTTAAAATAAACTTTTGCTAAAAGTTTTATTGAGATTAAAAAAATTTTTTTTTATTATAAAAATTGATTTTTTGCGGTTTACACAAAACCTATCTAAATAACTTCCTTTTTTAACTTAGTAAATCTTTTTTTTCTCATAAAATTATATATATTTTTGTTGTTTAAATTATATTTTATATCTACTTTTAAGTTGCATCTGGAGAAAAACTTTATTTTTGAGACGAACTTACTTGTATACATCAGAAAAAATTTTGGTGCACAGATCTGCACAATTCTGCAGAGTACATTTTTGCACAGATCTGAGGGCATGCTGATGCGCAACACTGAAAAATTTCATAGATTTCTGCGCAAATCTGCAAGCACAAAAAAACCTGCGAAATTTTTCAAAAATACTAATGCAAATTTATAATTAGGCAGTCTTTTAACTTTAATATTAACTAATATCAATTTATTAATTAAAGATATTTACAAATTTAAAAGTACATAGTATTAAACTATTCTATTTGCTAACTAAATGCACTAATTAAAAGTCCCCTTTTCTTTTCTTTACAGACATTCAAATTATGTTGTTGTTAATAGTTTGGACAGTGTTCCTGTTGGTTCGATTCCAACAAACAACTTTTAACTTCGATCTAATTAAACATGTCAAATGTGAAAATTTTATCACTCCTAAAGAAAACTGTAGACCTACAATAAAAGAAAAGCGAAATATTAACTGACTTTTCGTTTAAATAAAAAAAATGAGATAATTTTGAAGTTTTACCTTCGAAATTCTATCAGAAGGCGTCTGGAAAGCCATGGACCTACAAAAAAAAAGAATTGAAATGTTAGTTTACGTTTTATTAACAAAATAAAAAAAAATTAATTTTCAAAAGTACCTTCGAAATCTTGTTCAGGAGGCAATTTTCTTCATCATTTTTCCATTTTCCTTTTACTATGGCATCCAGAAAGCACAAGCCTACAAAATAAAAACAAAATGTTAGTAACGCTTCATAAAATAATATACAAAAAAAAATTTCAAAGTCTTTTTTATTTTCAAAATATTCTGATCTGCCCGAGCTCCAGACTTAAAACAAAAAAAAAATAAAAATCGAATATTAGTAAAATAAAAACAATAAAAAAAAAATTTAAAAAATCGAAGGCTAATCTTCAAATAAAGTCTGGCCTTCAAAATGGAGCATTCAAGACCTAAAATAAGAAAAAAAATAGAATTCGTTAGATAAATAAAAAACCAAATTTTTTTAAAAAAATTCGAATGTACATTACTTTCGAATAGTCTGGGCTTCGTCTGAGAAAAAACATCAAACGTTAGCAATATTCGTTAAACAAAAAAATTAAATACATTTTTTTTCAAAGGTCATACCTTCAAATGGCCTTTGAAAATGGTTACTCTAGATCTAAAAAGAAAAAATGAACGTTAATAAATGTTCATTAACATTCATTAAATAAAAACAAAAAAAAATTTGAAAGCTTTATCTTCGAATAGAATCCAATCTTTAAAATGGAACGTCTGGACCTAAAAAAAATAAAAAAACTGAACATTAATAATGTTTGATTAAATAAAATAAAAAAAAAATAAATTTTGAAGATATTATACCTTTGAAATACCAGTCCGACCCTAAAGGAGTTCCAGACCTAAAAAATAAAAAAGAAAACGAATATTAGTAATGTTTGTTGAAATAAAAGTAAAAAAAGAACTTTTTTTTTTACTTACAGTGGTCCGCCTCGAAATGAAATTCCAGATCTAAAAAAAAAGAAATACGAAATGAAACATTAATAAAAAAATCATTTCCACTTTCGAATACTTCAGTCTGCTTCGAATTGGAGTTCTGAACCTAAGAAAAATGAAATGAACATTAGTTAACGTTCGTTGAAAATAAAAATAAAAAAAAGGTATTTTTTTTTGAAGTTACCTTCGAAATAGAGTCTGAGCCTATATGTTCAGTGTTCTGGACCTACAAAAAGTAAGGACAAATGTTAGATAATGTTTGTTAAACAAGACAATAAAAAAAAAATCTTTTGAAGATTATACCTTTAAATGGAGTTTGTGACCGCAATTTTCTTGGTGAACAACTTTCGTGTTAGTGGGCAAAATAAGTTTTTTTCCAAGTTTTTTGAGGTTAAACATTATATGATGAGTGCTAATAGTTCTGGGCCTATAAAAAGTAAAAACAACTGTTAGTCAATGCTCATTAATAAAATTAATAAGAAATTAAGCTTTTTTTTTCAAAGTTACTTTCGAAATGATGTCCAGGACTGGTACTTTCGTCATTCTGCACTTAAAAAAAAAGAAAAGAAAAATAGAGTTCATTAAAGTAATTGAAATTTTTTTTTTGAAGGATACACAAGTTAAATGATATGTATTACCTTCAAAATTAGCGTTCGTTTTTGGATAAAAATGAACGCTATTAGCATTCTTTAATTAAAAAAAATTTTTTTTCAATAGTCCAGAAACTGTCACTTCAGCGTTTTGGAATTAAAAAAAATAAATGAACATTAGTTAATGTTCGTTAAATACTTTTTTCGAAGAAATACCTTCGAAATGTTTCTTTTAGTATTCTGGATTTAAGGAAATACCAAACGTTAGTAATGTTCATTAATAAATAAATTTTTTTTTTTGAGTCTAGAACCTATATCTTCAGTGTTCTAAACTCGCAAAATATCCTTTAAAAAAATTGCAAAACATTATTTCTTTGAAAAGTGTCATAAAAAATATATTTCTTCAAAGTGTAAAAAATGATTTCTTTAAAAAGTTTGTGTCAAAACAAAATGTAAAGTTTAAAAAGTTTATATAAAGTTTATCAAATTAAAGAAGAAAATTGGAAAAATCTTTTTAAAGATTTTTGCACGAAATGTTTTTAAAAATCTGCAATTTTGGAGATTATTACAAATTTTTCATAAAAAAATCTTTGAAAAAAATAAAAAAATAATTTCTGCAGTATTGCGCAGATTCTTAACTAAATTGTATAAAAAAAAGCGGTAATCTGCTAAAATCGCAGATTACCGCAGATCTGAGCTGATATAACTTTCCCGATATATGCAAAAAAAAAAATATTACTAAAGAGAAATAATAATGAAAATTTATAATACATATTACAAACTATCAATTTACTTAATTTGTATAAATGTTGTATCAAAAATTTCTTTTTTTAGCTACATGGTAAAATATTCAATTATGGTTACATAAAATTATTTTAATTAATGATCGACAAATAATCTGAAATGACCGTTGACTGATAATACTATTTTTAAATATTTTATTAATATTATATTAATATTGAATTATTATTTTTTTTTTAAAGTGATGAAAATATATGAGATTTATTAAAGTAAATAAGAGGGTACATAATACCTATAAATATAAAAAACCATACTTCCAACTAGAGCTCTAATTAGTTCAGTTCAGTTCAGTTTTTGCAAAAGCTGATACTGAACTGAATTAATCAGTATTAGTATTAATGATTATTAAAACTGATCAGTAATTACTGAAAACTGAACCAATTTACTGAACATTTTTAGTAAAAAAAATGTTTTGCAACGTTTAGTAAAAAAAAAGTTGCGAAATAATTTTTCCTTATCAAATCATCCATAAAAAAATATTTCGCAATATTTTTTATTAAAGTGACAAAAAAAATGATGCGAGATATTTTTTTATATTAAATCATTTTATAAAACGTTTTGCAATATTTTTAAATAAAAAGGAAAATAACATTGTAAAACGTTGTTTTCTGTATTAAATTTCTGATGTAAAAAACAGTTTGCAACATTTTTTACAAATTTTGCAAAAATAATATTGCGAAATGTTATTTTTCATATTAAATTGTTTATGTAAAAACATTTTACAACATTTTTTACAAGTTCTGCAAAAATAATATTGCAAAATGATATTTTTTTTATTAAATCATTATGTAAAAAATATTTTGCAATGTTTTTTACAAGTTTTGCAAAAATAATATTGCAAAATATTATTTTTTTTTATCAAATTGTTTATGTAAAAAATGTTTCATAATATTTTTTGCAAATTTCGCAAAAATAATGCTACAAAATGTTATTTTTCATATTAAATTATTTATATAAAAAACATTTCACAATGTTTTTTACAAGTTTCACAAAAATAACATTGTAAAATGTTATTTTTTATATTAAATCATCTATGTGAAAAATGTTTTGCAACATTTTTTACAAGTTTCGCAAAAATAACGTTGTGAAATGTTATTTTTTTAAATAGATTATTATCTGTAAAAAACGTTTTGCACCATTTTTTTTTAACTACATTATTTAATGAAAAGACATTTTTCTTATAAAAAAAATGTTTTTATTATCAGTAAATCAATTCAGTAAATCGCAAAACTGATACTGAAACTGAAAGTTTCAGTTTGATAAATCATAAAACTAAAATTGCTTCAATACTAAAACTGGTTAGTACGATTTGATAATTACCAAAACTGATCAGAGCAGTATCAGAGCCCTACTTCTAACCTAAAGGCCAGTTTAAATATATGCCTAACAAATTACTAATAAATACTAATGAATAAAAAAAAAACAGAATAAAAAAAAAATATTTTATATCTGCAAGAAAAGTAAAGTAAAGTTCTACTAATCATTTCTATCTTTGAGATTGCTTTGAAATAAACTTTATCAAAACCTTTTTAATTTCAACAATCTTTTCATATAACTGTTACTTTGAAAGCTTTTTGAAGGAAAAAATACCTATGCTTTGTGATTTGGTTATCTTTGTCTTCTTATTCTTCTTGTCTTTTTTATGTCCTGCAAATGATTTACCTGAATCTTTTAATAGACTTCTTATAGAAACGTGATTAGAACTAGTAGCAACTGAACTAGAGGATCAACAATTGTTTCAAAACTTCAAAGTTGAAGTAAAAAGTTTGTTATTAGTTTTATCTAATCCTTTATCTTCAGCTTGCTAACAACTCCTCCAGTTATTAATAAAAGATGGAATAATGTGATGACACCAACTTAATTTTACTTCACTCTAAAATGATTAATTACTAATAACTGAAAGATCATTCTATAATTTGAAGTAAGTAATCATCTTGTGTTGACCATCTGGATTTTTGACTTCCTTAAAAGCCTTAATATGTAGGATTGAATGAAATTTGGGAGGTATTTCTTTAGGAATAGCGTAACTGAAGTCAATTCTCTAGTGGATTCATGAGAACAGCTTGAAATCATTCTCATTCTTTATATTTATGAAAACTTCAACTGAAATGCTAAAAATTATTTAATAGTAATAAGATCAAAAGGAGTAATCTAAAAGCAATCCTTTTTTCAAGTAGAAAAGATATGCATAATCTCTAACTTATACTTTATAGTCTTATACTTCTTTTGCTTCTTGGTTATAACTGAAATAATATTATCCTATGCTTTTAGATGCTCTAGAAGTTTAATATTATCCCATTTGACAGGTACATCATAAACTAGGATATCACAAACATATTGTTCTAAACTTGGATTGGGATGATACCCTATAATAATATGAGTTGTATCTAAATCTAACATGATGATTTTAGTCTTCTTATCCTTCAGTGTGAAAAATTTAGTATCAGGTTTTAAGGTAGAGTTAGAAGAGAGTTTAAGCGTAACTTCAGGTTGAGATAACATCAGATCAGGTACTAAAGGTGTGATCATCATAATACTAAGTATTAGTTATTTTACAAATTCAGCCTTCTGTTTATTTTTCTTTCATAAACCTCTATCCTCATTCTAATTAGTGTTGTTAGATAAAGACTCTTGATTTGATTGGTGCTCATTATTTTTAAATATTTTCAAATCCATAAAATGATCTGATAGGCGTTCTTTTGGATTTGGTAAGTCATATGCTTTCTCTATCAGTTTATTGTAGTACTCTAAAACTGGCTAATAATTGCATCTTATCTACAGCAGTTTTGAAGTCAGTGTGAAATATCTTGAGAAGGAGGTAAAGTAGATTTTTACTAAAGCCTTTGTGAGAAGCTATATTATCAAGATATTCTTTAATTCACAGATCTAGTCAGTAGATTCCTGCTTATAGATGCCATTCAAATTCAAAATAATTTGGGATTATAACAGCCCAAATGTACAAATCCAAATTAATTTACAAATTACATATATAAATTTTGCAATTTGTATATTTGAGATTTGTAAATTATAGTTTTTAAAATATATAAATTAATTTGGGATTTACTTAAAATAATTTGAATGGCATTTATATTCCTACCATTTGTTTTTAATATTTGTCTTTACCTACGCCCTTAGCAAATAATAATGAGTATGACAAGGTCCAGTTAGAATCAACAATAACAGCTTCAAAACATTCATAAAACTCTTCATACAGAGTTTTCTTAACAAAATCAGTGGTAACATTAGATATTGATGAAGACATATTTAATAAAAAAGAAAAAATATTTGTTCATAAAATATTATTTCTACAAAAAAAAATTTTTTTAGTAAATTCTGAAATGTATATATTAATATTGAATTAATATTAAATTAATAATAGAATTAATATCAAAACAATATTTTTAAAAAAATAATTTAAAATATTAATTTAATTATTAAATAAATGTTAAAATGATATTATTTAAAAATTTCAAGTTTCTGTAAAGTACAGTCATATCTCAATATAACAAAGTAAGTATCTGGATCAATCAGACCTTTATTATAAAAAAATCATTAACATTATAACAAATTATTTAGTATAAAGACAGGTCATATAACTTGCTAATTTAATTAGATAATTCATAATATCTAAAAAAAAAAAAAAAAAATTTTTTTTGTAATATTATCAGATAAAAAACATGACCAGATTTTTGGAAATTAAAGTAAAAAAAGGTTAAAAAAAATGTTTATTATTATTTTTTTAATTAATTAATTTTTACTTTTTTGTAGTATTAACAAATAAAAAATATAATCAGACTTTTGGAATTAAGATAAGGAAAGGTTGAAAGAGATGATTTTATTATTTTTTTTTTAATTAATAACTTTTTTTTTTTGATGTTGTCAAATAAAAAACATGATCAGATTTTTGAAATTAAAGTAAATGGGATTAAAAAAATATTTTTTGTTGTTTTTTTAATTAAGTAATATTTATTTTTTTTTTTTAATATTGCCAGATAAAAAGCATGATCAGATTTTTAAAATTAAAGTAAGGAAGGGTTAGAGAAGGTGATCTTTGTTATTTTTTTTTTAATTAATTAAGTTATTAACTTTTTTTTTTTTTTTGTAATATTACTAGATAAAAAAATATGACTGAACTTTTAAAATTAAAATAAGAGAAAGTTTGGTAGTATTTTTGTTATTTTTTTAATTAATTAAATTATTAATTTTTTTTTTTTTTTTTGTAGTATTGTCAAACAAAAAACATGATTGGACTTTTGGAATTAAGGTAAGAAAGGGTTGGAGAAGATGTTATTATTTTTTTCTTTAAATAACTTTTTATTTTTATTTTTATAGAGATGTTAGATAAAATATAAATAGTAAATAGGTATTATGCAGATAAAATTAACTCTAACTCTAATATATAAATATAAAGCTAATGAATTTGATGACATAATTTAATATTTTAACATTATTAAAATGATTTGTTAAATATCTTTTATAATTTTGTGTCTTTTATATATTGTATATTTAAAAAAAATTATTCTTTTATTAAATAATTATAAGATCATTGGTATATCAGTTATCTTCATTTTACTAGAAAAAAAATTCTTTATAAAAAAAATTTGAAAAAGGATCATTTTTATATATGTTATTTTATAATTTTATTTTATATAATGGTATACAGTCTATAATTAATAAAATTTGGTTAATCAAGAATTTTTCATATGTTAATATCTATTTCATATTAACAATTCGTTATATAATGTTCTTTGTTGTATTAAGGTTTGCTATAGAGAGGGATGACTGTAATCATTGTATACTATATTATATTAAAGATTATATTATAATATCATAAAATAAAAAATTTTTTATTAATCTTATAACATAATTATTGAATAATATAATAGATTTTAAAAAAAAATAAAATATTATAATAATATAAAATTATTTAATAAAAAAAAAAATAAATTTAATTGTACAGTTATTCTTTTTTACAGTGAGTCTTAATATAACAAAGAATATTATATAATAAATTGTTAATATGGAGTAATTATTAATACATGAAAAAACTTTTGATTAATTAAATTTTTATGAACTGTATATACTATTATATAAAGTAAAATTACAAAACAGCATATATAAAAATACCCTTTTTTATAATAAATTTTTTTATAAATTTTTTTTTTAGTAAAATAAAGATTACTGATATACTAATAGTTCTATGATCATTTAATAAAAGGATAATTTTTTTTAAATACATAATATATGAATTGTACAGAATGCTTTTATAAAAAATATTTATCAAATTATTTTAATAATATCAAAATATTAAATTGTATCATTGGTTTTATTAGCTTTGCATTTGTGCATCAAAGTTAACTTTATTAACATGATATCTATCTATTATTTATATTTTATCTAGCATTTTTATAAAAATAAAAGTAGAAAATTTTTTAAAGAAAATAATAATAATATTTTTTCCAGTCTTTTTTTATCTTAATTCTAAAAGTCTAGTCATATTTTTATCTGATAATACTATAAAAAAGAAAAAAAAAAACTTAAATAACTTAATTAGTAATTAGAAATAATGATGAAAAACATTTCTCTTAACTTTTCTTTATTTTAATTTCAAAAGCCTGATCATATTTTTCATCTGGTAATACTACAAAAAAAGAAAAAAAATAAAATTTTTTTTCTAAATTAAATATTTTATATTAAATAATTTATTATATTATAAAAATAATTTGTTATAATATTAATAAATTTTTTATAATGAAGGTTTAATCAGTTCAAATACTTACTTCATTATATTAAGATATAACTGTTAATATATTTTTATTGTTAGTTTGTATCATATGATATTATATAGATCCAAAAAAAAAAAAAAATTTTTTGCTGATTATTTAGTAAAAAAAGTTTTTTTTATATAAGCTAAAAATAATATTTAAAATTATCTTTATTATTTATTTTAAGTAAACTTGCAAAAAAGGCAAAAATGCATTTATTACTATATATTATAGATTATAGTATTTTAGATATCTTGCAAATTTTAGAGGATTGATTAATGTTGTACCTGAAGATATATAAAATTTTTTTATTATAAATAAAGGGTTTTAAAAACTTGTAATATATTTAAATAATATTTTAATGTATTGTTTGAGTAAAAGTAGATTATTTAAATAGTAAAATCAAAAGAAAATGATTATTTTTTTCAGAAAAAAGAGAAAAGGTGTTATATATGAAAGAATACTGTAATCTATAAAATGCAGTATATTATTTTTTAAATTTGTATTATAAACTTTTTCATAATTTTTTTTAAGGGTATTATAAATAATATTATTTGTAATAGATTATTACAAATACATTTGTTTATAAAAAAAATAAATAAAAAAAATAAGAAAATATTTTATTTTAATTTTACTATAGTATAATTTTTTTATAAAAAATACTATATTTAAAAGAATAATATATAAATTTAACCCTATATAGTTACATTTTTTAGGATTAAAAAAAAAGGTATAATTACAAAAATATTATACAAGTTTAATAGTAGTTTAGGCTGATATAAGTGAAATGTAATTATTAAATTGGATGACTATAGTGTGACTATATAGAGGTACAAATGTATAATATTAAATAGTATACCGATATTTTTAATTTTGGCTAAACAATAACTTAATAATTCAGGTCAGATTACAGATCACGTGGAGCAATTGTTTGCAATCACGTGATTTTATTTACAATAAAAAATATTACAAATACGGTTAGTACTATAATTGCAAAGAGCATCTAACAGGAAATAAACAAGAAAACAAGAATCAAGAACAATTCGACCTTTGTTCCATAGATAAAATTTGTGATACAAGTACGACATTATTTGATTATCTAGCACAAAAAAAAAAGATTAAACTTAAAAATATTTAGGTTGTTATCGAAATCAATATACAATGATAAAAGCCAGCGGGAATAATAATAAAGCTGTCTGTAGCATATATTAAATGTTCATTCGTATGAATAAGATAAAATCTAACTAAATTTTAACAAGGTGATTGATTATATGCAGTAGATCGAAAGAAAAGAGTTTTTGTCTATACTAAATAATTTGGATATTGCGTTTTTTAATATTTTTTGGGTACAGACTATCGTACATTATGACAAATGTGACATAAAATTTAAGCTTCTCTTTGTGTGTATGTGGAGTAGAGCAAGGGAAAATTAGGAATAGAGTAGAAAAGTTATACTAAATCATGTGCGCAACAACCTTGTTGTAGGATTGAATAAGCTGTGGAGATAATGAGTTACAAATCCAAAAATATAATCGGCAATTGCTTATCTTTACTGCGACAGAATTATAGTTTAGCTAAGAAAGTAATGTGAAGCGGCATTTAGATAGAAAATCAATCTTCCTTTTAATTAGAGAATGATTATTCCCGTCAATCCCGTGTGCTTACACAAGAAGAATAAATTTGGTTTAGCTTCAAGTGAAGAAGCAACGGTATCTTCCGAAACATTTTATTTTTGCTGCGTTTCTTTATTTTAACTAAATAAGCAAGAATGAATGTGGCTTTTAGTCTCAATAATCAAGCCACCGTATCCTATATTTAAAAAAATAGGATTTTTGCCTTCCTTTATTTATAATATATATATAAATTTATAAGTAAACCATAATAGCGAAAAAAGTAAATAGTCTTTAATTTCAGATATCACCTATGATATCATAGGGAACCTAAGCAAGCTAGAGTTTTGATCAAAAAGGTTGTACGTCGAAAGAAAATTTTGTAGCTTTCCCCCTACATTTGTTTTTTTTTGTCTCTTGCGTCATATATATTATTGCTAAGTTTTTTTATCTGTTCATTATTTCAATCTCTCTCAGCATGTTCTGTTTGTTTTAAGAAAAAAATTTTTTTTTAAATATTCGGGCTAAACTACTTTTAATACCTTGAAGTTAAATAAATAAAAAACCAATAAATCAGAAGCGCCAACAGCTAGACAATATACAAATGAACCCAGAACTTTACCAACAAGGAACTTCTTTTGTTCATCCCCAACAGCAACAACAAACAACGCCACAACCCATTTCTCGTCTTGCAAACCCAACACCTTATCATTTGGCGCAGACTCAATTAAGAAATCAGAGACAGACTAACAGCGATGGAGCACCACCTACCCCTAATAATTCTTTTCAAGCAAATAATCCTCTTTCAAATAATAGTTTCTCTAGTGATACCATAGACCCTCAGATTTTGTCAATGCGACAACTCCAGTATAACATGAATATAAAGCAGGAATCAGAAATTAGCGTTGAATTTGACTTTGATCATCAAAATACACTGGTGTCACCAATGACAAGCTCACCTCGTGGCACTCCACCAAATACTTTTGAAGCTGAACGATCTTTTAGGAGTCCACCAGGTCACGGTTTTGAATCTGATCCTTTTGGAACTTCTTATAAACCAACTTCTCATTTAGATAATCTTCAGAATTATGGGGGTTCACCTGGTAATAATTCACTTTATTCTCCAAGGAGTGTTGACAATGCAGATTACCCGTATATTGAGGAATTTCCAATGAGCGCCCCTACCACATCTGCAATAGGTCCAATGGATGTCAAGACAAACATAAATACTAATAATAATAATAAGATGTTCAGGCATCCACATAACAATGTGAGCAATTTGAGCCAAATCAGCATGTCTTTACCGGTGCTTCCTACTAATGGTGACCAATGGTGTATAGACAACAACTTTACTGGTGCTCACCCAAGTTCATTGCAATTCTCTACTAATGAAATGATCTCTCCTGGTTTCATGGAATCTGACGATGCCGATTCTCAAAAACAGTATGTATTCATTGATCGAGTTTAAAGTGGCTTTTCTTTTTTATTTTTTTTTATTTTTTATTTTTTTATTTTTTTTTTTTTTGTGGATCAATGAATTAACATCGTAAGCGTGTATTTTTAAATATATTATTGCGTGGTTTTTTTCTCTGTCAGGTAAATTCGAATTTTTTTATTCATCGAAATAATGAGAGATTTTTTAATGATAATTATTTTATAGGGCTATGTTATTTGAAAAGCGACGTCGTCGACGTGAGTCACATAATGCTGGTAAGATATGATATTTCTTGAATTGTTTGTTGGTTCCATTCTCACACTTTTAGTTTCAATATTTTTAATTTAATTGTTTATTCTAATATTAAAGTTGAACGTCGCCGCCGAGATAATATTAACGAAAAAATTCAAGAACTCTCAACTTTATTGCCAGACCTATATGTTGATTCCGCCAATAAACCTAATAAAGGCGTGATTCTTCGTAAATCAGTGGATTATATTCGACTTCTTCAATCAATGATAGAACAAGAAAGGAATCGTAATGTAAAATTGGAAACTCAAGTTCGAGAATTATCATCACAGTCAGGGATACCTATTGATAATAACTCCGGTTCAGCTTCGAGCAGATCAGATTTAAATAATTCATCTAATGGCGGACTTTTTGGTTCATCGTCTTTGGGTAGTTTGCCATAGAAACAAGAAAGGTGAAGTCAGAAGAGGAATCTTTTAATTCTTTTGATATTTTTATATATATAATATATATATATATACCTATATATATTCTTATATTTCCTTTTATCATTCTCAATTATATACACTTTATTTGTATTTTATTGCTAATTTTTATTATGCGAATTATATGAGGCATAGCAATATGTTATGGAGAGAATGTTATGAAGAATTTTACGGAGAATTTGAGAGCGAGGTTTATTGTGTAATATTTTTTTTTTTTTTTTCTTTTTTTTTGCTGAGGATTGCATCCAAAAGCCTAAAAATATTTATGCGTGAAAAACCAAGAAATGCAAGCATTTCAATGGTTTAAAAGAAAATTTCTTGGTTGGTTGGTTGGTTGGATATAATACTGTGAAGCAATTTTTGATTTTATTAAAGTATTTTAATGGGTAAAGTTCACTTGATGTGGACGAATATAAATATGTATAGCTTTACTTTTTATCCCGAAATATACTTGAGTAAGTTCAAAGAATTCTTTTACGGTGCACAAGTTTTATTTCTATTATATAATATATATATATATATATACATATACATATTTTTCATTGTATACACCCTTCGTCTTTATTGCTTAGAACAATCCAAGCAGACTTTTTTTACACACAACCTTTATTATTTAAACTTCTTATATTATATATAAATATTTTCAAGAACATTTTCTTTATTTACTTTTATTTTTATGGCATGCTTTCAAAGTTTAAGAACACGGTTTTCTTACGAAAGAAAACAAATGGAGCGTATTCTGGATATTTTTTATTCATTTTAAATTTCTCTTTATTTTTAGGATGAGTTTTATTGTGGAGTGGTTATTAAAGAAAAATCGTCATTCGGTAATTCACAGTGATTTTGTGATTATACAAAAAATTGTTTGTTTTAATAATAAAATAAATGCTTACACAAAATGGAAATTTGTTTGCGTGTCTTGCAATTCTCAGCACGAAATTCCATTATATGTTATAATATATATATATATATATATTACTCATCATTGTAATTAAAATTAAACCTATAAATAAAAATTAATTATTTATTTTATTGAACTTCTAGACTATTAAATTTACATCTATATTGTTTTTTTTTAAGTTACTAACTTCTATTTAAATATTATCCGTACATTTAATTCAGAAGCAATTTTAACTATATTCGAATTAATATATTCCGTATAACAGTATAACAAGTAGTTTCTTTGTTTAATTAAAATAATTATTTTACTTTTCTTTTGTATTTTTAAAGTCAAACTTTAATCATATAGTTAAAATATCAAAAATTTTACACTTGATCAAAGATTCATGATGATCGATAAATTTTGTCATGTATAGGAAAATAGAATAGAAAGAAAATACAGTATGCATTCTCTCCGATTAGAAAGCTAAGTATATATATTATATATATAAATTGTATTTGACAAGTGTTGAACCAATCATATTTAACAGTAGTACATCATTAGTTAATTGGTAACGCGTCAGTTTCGCTTTAAGTTAATTATGTTTCATAATGAATCTATATTTAAAGACTTTCGAGACTTCACAAAAAAGAATGAAGAAGTGCGAAATCTTTTTACGAGTAATTGCAAGCCAACAACTGCACATTTTAATATAGTACAAAGGGTCACTGCAGGACTCTCCTTTTTGCACAAGGAAATACTTACAAAACGAAAATTGGAAATTGAATTGAAAAAGCAAACATCCTCTTCCTGGAAAACTACGTATACTGTTTCATTACAGGAACCAAAAACTACTTCTATTGTTTGGCAACAAAGCTGCGAAATTCCAAAATCTTCCATTCATTGGAACATAAAAGACAATGGTCACGCTGGTACGTCGCGTCATCGTTCTGACGATGTTCCAGGTAAACGAGAATTTGAAATATAATTTTTATACTATTTCTCATTCGTTATTCATCTAATGCTTTTGATTCTACCAGAAATCGCCAGTCAATTAATATTAGCGCGTCGATATCGGGTTATTAAAATAGTTGGTGAAGGCGCTTTTTCAAAAACTGTATGTGCCGAAGATCTATATCGTAACGGGAGTTTAGTAGCAATTAAGATTATGGTTTCACAATATAACCACATTGGATTCGAGGTTTAGAATTCATATTCCAAATTTATTTTAAATAATTAATTCAAATGTTACAATTTAAACGGTTATTATTGTTTTTTAGGAATGTAAAAAGTTACGCTACTTAAATTTACACGATATTTATGAAAACACTCACGTTATCAAACTTTTGAATACATTCCTCTATGATAAACATTTTTGTCTAGTTTTTGAATATTATCGAGGTGGTGTGCTAAAAGTTCCATGTATGATTAATGAACAATTCCGGCTGCAAATTGTTAGAAAATTAGCTTGTCAGCTATTAACTGCTTTAATTTATATTAAGCATATGGCTATAATACATGGTGATCTAAAATTAGAAAATATACTCTTTGTTACGGGTAATTTTTATCTTAATTAATAAGGAAAATTTTCAATACCTAAAAAATTTTAATATATATTTATTTAAATTGTGATTATAGAGAATTCCTACGAACTAAGAGTAATTGATTTTGGTAATGCAATTGGTTTGGATGATGTAAAATATTATACGGAAAGTTTTGAAATTCAGAGTCTTTTATATAGAGCTCCTGAGGTAGGGAATATTTTCAGGCTAAATATTTATTATTTTATATTTATTTATTTTTGAACATTTTCATCTCAGGTTTTATTGGGCCTTCCTTTTGGTTATGAAATCGATATGTGGTCTTTCGGTATTAATGATTATTCGACATTATTTTTATTTATTTTATTTGTAAATTCTATCCTTAAATGTCGTTGGATGCAAATTTTTTAGGATGTATTTTATGCGAAATTTGGACTGGTTATCCTATTTTCCAAAGTGATACGAAAAGTGGAATGATAAAAGAAATGGAAAGACTGCTAGGTCCTCTTCCAATTTCGCCATATAAAAACGCAAAAAATTTTGCTTGGTATTTAACACGAAATGATAATGGATTAAAAGACTGGCCAGTGGAAGCAAGTAAAGACACGTAAGTCACATGGATTAAGTATCATATAGAATAATGTTTGTATCTAAACTTTTTTTCAAATATAGATTACGATCGATGCGAATTAGAAAGCTATCAAAAGCCTTGAACACTAATAATATGGATTTCGTTAAATTTGTTGATGAAATTTTTAATTATGACTCTTCCAAGAGACTTTCTCCGACAGAAGCTTTGTGCCATACATTTCTTGCACCATTATTTCCATTCACTCTTTTTTACACAAGCCACACGATTAATTCTTTTCTGAAAAAATCTTCAATGTACCAAGCACTTACATAAATTTGTTTTAATATAATTCGTTCTGTCTGAATCAACATATTTGAAATTTTTATCAATGTTTGCTACACATTTATAGAGTTAGATTAATATTTACTCATGGTCCCCATAAGCACAGCTTCGAGTCCTCGCCACCCGTCAAAAAAATATTTGTCTGCAATGAAAAATAGTATTTTTAAAAAAGAAACAGTAATTTAATTATTATGAATATTTACTAACCTGTGGATTCCAACAGATGCTTCGAACTATTTCAGAGTGGACTCCATTAAAAGTTTGACATAATTGTAGCTCATTAGCATTAACATGTATCATACTGATATCTCCGCTACAAGTCGAATAATAGTTAATTTTTACATCAACTCAATAAAGGTTTACGAATAAAGAACTTACGTGTTAGATCCGGTAAAGAGATATAATCTATCAGCGGAAAAATCGAATTGACAGTCGATAGCATAGTCGATCTGAACAAGACTTTGGGCAGAATTTTGCCGTATATCTCCAAAATTACATAATAGATCTGCCTGGGAAATATCTCAAATTTAACGAAAATGGCGGGACTATAAAGATCATTTCGTTATTACATTCATATGAACCATAAAACATACTTCAGGTGCACCCCACAAACTGAATGTTTCATCATGTGTCAGACAATAAACATATTCAGCATTTCCAAAATATCCGGCTCGATTGATCGATGATCCAGAATTTATTACACCAATCAATTCTTTATCTTCTTCAAAGCTCTTTAAATCAAAATTACATATTAACCCATCAACTGCTCCCGAAATTAGTCGAGTTGGACTTATTGGATGAAATTTAACCTGCGTAATATCATCGTTATGTGATTCAGTGAATTCAGCGTACACTGAGGAAGGATTTCTCAAGTCCCTGCAGATATAATGAATAAAATCTCGCTTAATGCGGAATATTTTTTTTTTTTTTTTTAAAGAATAATAAACTGATATATGTACCAAAATAAAATTTTAGCATCTTTTGCAACGAGCTCGGTACCTGCCGCTAAAAGGGTATCAGATACGTTGATATCAAATGAAAGTAAAGGTATTTGATTCTTCGCTAATTTAAAGTCGAATGTTAAATTTTTTTAAAAAAATTGGAAAGATAAATAGTCTACCCTACCCATTAAAATTTGTGATGGATCTTGATTTGATGTTCTAAGATCCCAAATTGCGATACGACCATCTTTTGAACTTGACATTAAAAAATGGTCCTTGTGTATTTTCAAATTTGTGACAGTATCATCGTGATAAGACAACTTTCCACTAAATGTAAGAGAATTATTGTCGTAATTATATGAATTTAATTCATGATTTGAACCCGATACCACACAGAATGAATTATTGAATGCGATATCAAAAATATACGAATGATTGTTTTTATCAGAACTAAAATTAATTGATGTTTTACTTTGAATATTTGGTATTAAACCGTATATTGTTCCTAGCTTCATGTTTATTTAATAAAAAAAAAAAAAATTTTTTTTTTTTTTTTTATAATGTGAAGATCAATAACAAAAATGGGCAAAATCGTAATTACCGAAATAAAACGTTGTGTGATTGTCATTTATAAATAGTCTTGTTCCTTTCCTACGATGGAATTTATGAGTGATATTAGCTCAGGTGCCGATATATATCGGCCCTCTTTATTCGAATTGATAGCACAAGAAAAGTTGCAAGCGCTTATTCAACCAGCCGCCAAATATATTTTATCGGTAAATATTGGATTTTAATATATTATTGTAACATATGAGAATGGCTGAACTTTTAAAAAAAAACTTATAAATAGGTTTATGCTCAACGATATCCTCGGTATTTGCTTCGTATAGTTAATCGATTTGATGAATGTTATGCTGTCGCTATGTTATTGATAGAAAGATATTACTTGAAAAATTATTGTAAAATTTGATAATGTAAATTTAAAAGTGTTGTTTTCGATTTATTAATTTCTTTATCCAAATTTTTAGACGCATCTTTTGCTGAAAGCTTTTATGGATTGAAAAGAATTCGATTAATACAAACAAAGATCGATTTACCCGAAGCAACACCGGATATCACCTTACAAAAATTGAGAAATTCTGATATATGGCGATCCTTATTCTTTTTGGTAAATTTAGTCGATTCTACAGTTTTCATAAAATCGTTGTTTAATGATAACATTGTTGATTTCAAATTAAAAGGTCGGAATTCCGTATATAAAAACAAAACTTGATGATTTATACGAAAAAGTTAGTGAAAACGCACGTGCAAGATTGCTGGGTAGCGCGTTTTCTCGAGTACATATTGAGAAACAAGTTTGTATTATTTAATTTATTGAGGTTAGTTGAAGAAAATTGTTTTTTAATAAATCGAATAGCTTAATTATAAAGAGCGCGTACGTCGTTTCATACGAAATTTGTTCAAGATACTTTATCCATGGTTGAATGCATTATACCATGGTTCAAAACTATTATATAACTTTCTATACTTATATAATAAAACGCGTTGTTATACACCTTGGCTAAAGTTAATGGGTATAGAAATCCGTAGAATGAGCGCACAAGATTACGTGAGTAAATATGGTTCATGTTCTCGTTTTATAATATTTTTTTACGTAAACTAATAATTTCCTGTGAACAGTTTGAACGGAGATTGAATTCTTCAAGAAATAATTTACCAACGAAAACATTATTTCAGGCTACTTACTACTTTTTAAGTATGATTTTATCAGACTTGCTAAACTTTCTCAAAAGTTTGTTGCAAATGTCTATATTCTTTTCCAGATTTCTGGAATGGTGGTATTCGAGCGAATTTGCAAGACGGCCTGGTATTGATAATAGAGTAGATGTGCCACCTCCTGAAATTATCGCGGTATTGTTTCACGCAATGATATATACGCTTTTAAAACGGTTTGCTAATTTTCATCTTTAATTTAATAGCCTGATCCGCGAGGAATTCCGCTTCCAGAATCACCTAATGTATGTCCAATTTGTACGAACCTTTTAACTAATACAACAGCACTTCCATCTGGATATGTTTTTTGCTACCCTTGTATTTTTAGCTATATTGAAGATTATGGGCGATGTCCAATAACTTTAATCAAAGTCGATATTGATGAATTAAGAAAGGTGTATAATCCCTCTACATAATTACATTTCGCTCATAATCGCGTTTTCATAATAAATTATATGATAAAATTGCTAGTTAGTCACGTGTTTATTTTATGCCTTACTATGATTAGTTAGTAATACGAAGTTTTCCGGAAAAAATGATAACTATGATTGGTTGATCACAAATTAAAGTGTAAATACGGCAAAAAAAAATGATAACTCCGGCCACTTTTCTATGTTTCGAAACTAAATAACTTACTATAGTGACGTCCCTGTGATTCATTGTGTAAAATTTTGAAATATAAAGCAAACCCCAAAACGCGTACCAAATTACTTAGTGGTTTCGGGCGTATTTATTCACGCGTTTTAAACACACTTTTTTCCACAAATATCAAACAATTGTAAAAATATAATAACAAAAGATACTGGAATATTATTACAATCTATAACTTTTTTCCAATTTATCATCAGGTATATGAGAGTCTTTATTTTGTTATTAAAACCCAATTTCGCGGACTAGTCTTTTTTTTTATTGATTCATGAATTTCCCTAAAAGTTTGTTCCTTTACAGATTGAAATATAGAAAATGACTACTAACTCGGAGACTTATTTAGAAATGGAGGTAATTATGTTAAAATTTAGACGACTTTATAATATTGATCGATTAAAACAATTTGAACACAAATAGATGGATATCGGATCACAGCCTTCTGATAATGAGGAACAATCAGAGAAAACTCAAGATAAAGTTTCAGAGTCAGAAACTGAAACTTCAACAAGTATACATATTTTTTTTTTTTTTTTTTTTTTACGAAGATTCAAATAGTTTCTCGTAAAGGCTAATGTATATTTAACATCTAAAAGAAACCAGTATATCAAACTTGCGGAGATCAACTAGGCCAAGGAAACCACCAAGTTGGTTATTGCAAGATGAAAGTATGTTCTTGCTATTTTCTTATTTTCGTGAATATATTATTATTAAATGGATTGAATATAATTTCGAATATAGCATCAACCACTCGACGAAAATCACGTCGTATAGACAATAATGATGAAATAGATTATGATAATAAGAATGTTTCGGATATTGAAGTGCATAATAATACCAATACATCATCGCAAGATGTTAGAAGAAAGCGAGGAAGACCTAGAAAATCTTCAACCGCAAATTCAAGCGAGAATAATGATATTAATGTCCCCAATTATGAATCAAATACGTTAGCTTTAAATGCTCAAAAAAAGCGGGGAAGACCAAGAAAAAATTCTTCTACTCAGTCTAGCGAAAAAAATAGTTCGGATAATGGATCAGCTAATGATTCGAATACAGTGGAACCAAAAATTCGACAGAAGAGGGGGGGATCAAAGAAGGATTCAACACATAAATCTAACGATGTTTATGATAAAAACGGTTCCGATGGATCGAGTAGCCCAGTACCTGAAGGTCGAAAAAAGAGAGGAAGGACAAAAAATGTAGAACATAGCGAAGATCAAGATGTCTCAGATGAAGCTGGAAAGTCTAATACATCAAAAACTGAAGCTCCAAAAAAACGGGGAAGGCCAAAGAAAAATTCATCCATAGATGTAGGTAATGATCGCGATAAAGAGGTTGCTGAGGAGGAAATATCTAATATATCAGAACCAGAAATTCGAAGAAAGCGTGAAAGATCAAGAAAGAATTCATCTACACAATCCAGTGAAGTTCATGATAAAAATAGTTCTGATGATGAGATGAACAATAATGAAACCAACATTTCACTACTTGAAGTACGAAGAAAGCGAGGAAGGCCTAAAAAATCTTCAACTGTGCGGCCAGATCCTGCAAAGCTAACAGAAACTCGTAGAGTAAAGAAATCTAAGACTGATACGCGGCAAAATACACCCGAGAATGTTATAGAGAATTCACCCGAAAATATAAGCGAGGTTATTACTGGAACTATTTTAGGTGAAACATATGAAAGTACATATGAAAGTGCTCCGGAAAATTCACCTTCTCTGCGATCTTCGATTGCGAATGAACAAAATACTGTAAGAAGTTCTCGCGACCATTTAGAAGATAGTGGATTGTCACTTTATCGTATGTTATTTAATTTTAGTAAAGAAATTTTCTTATTTGCATCACTTGTTATTCACTTATCGATGTACTTTATTTTCAGAGACGGTTCTTATGCCAAACGTTAATTTAGAGAATATTGTTTCGGATTGGGTAGAAACTTACGAAATTGATAATCAGAGAGCTTTACTTATATTGCTTAATTTCATAATCCGGGTATGTACAGGATTTTATATCATGTTAAAATTTTGCATTTAATTCAATTATTAGTATATTGTGTTGTATTGTAATTAGTCTTGTGGATGTCCTGAGACAATCGAAAAGGAGGCTATTAAAGACGAAGACGCAATTGTTGATGTTCTAAACGGACTACAAAACGCATTTAAAAAGGTAAATGTTAAATTTTACAGATCATTTTCTAACATAGTTTTCATTAACATTATAATATTTTGTAAATAGGAACTTATTACAGATTATCCTCTTGTTTCAAAAGCCAAGGATTTTAAAAAATTCCGCAAAAGTTTGTTGGAATTTTTTCATAGGCTGATAAAGCAAGTTAAACATTCTATACTATATGATAGTATTTTCTGTGAAACTATATATGCTTGGGTCTGCTCAATGTCAAGGTGTGGTGTCTAAATCGGTTTCGTAAACTGCACTGGTATTAAGATTTTTTTAATTTGGTCTTATTCTCATTTATTTATTAAACCTTTTTAGTTCTGCTTTTCGTCCTTTTCGACATACCGCAACTGCAATTGCTCTTTTTTTATTAAGCTGTCTTTGCGAGGTTGCCCAAGAAGTTCAAACTGAATTGAATATCGCTACACGTCAGCTAACTTCGGAACAAATAAAGAACAAGAATTTAAGAAATTTAAGGAATCAAGATAGAATGAGTAGTCTGCGGTTAAAAACAACAGAATTAACAGAGAAAAAGCAACGATTAGAAATCTATTTCAATGATTTTTTTAATGGGTAATATATTAGAACAATACAATTTTTTATTTGTTCTAGGTAATTTTTATTTAATTTCATTTTTTTTTTTATAACACAGTGTATTTATTCATCGTTATCGAGATGTGGAAGCCATAATACGGGCGGAATGTGTGAAAGAATTAGGAGTTTGGATTATTAAATATCCTGATCGATTCTTAGAAGATAAAGTTACAAGATATCTTGGTTGGCAGTTATCAGATAAGGTAATTTAAATTTTTTGCATATTTTAAAGTCAAAATTTACAATTTATGTTTTTTTTTTTTACAATTGATATCTATATACGATATTAGTCACCAGTAGCGAGAATAGAGGCTATTAAATCGTTGTCACGTCTTTACATTAACGAGACGTTTATAAGCGGATTGCGAAATTTTACCGAACGATTCAAGCCACGTTTAATTGAAATGGCTTCGCGGGAGTCCGAACTTGGTGTTCGAACTACTACCATTAGTTTATTGACTCAAATATATAGATCAGGCTTATTGGATGATGAAGATCGTGACGATCTATCGCTTCTCATATATAGTGATTTATCAAAAGTGAGGAAAGCGATTGCACCATTCGTTAAGGATTTACTGGATGAAGATTTCATTAGTTCGAAACTTAAAAAAGTTCAAAATTTCCTATCTAGCAACGGTGTAACGAAAAGAAGGAATAGAAGTAGTAGTGGCAGTAATGAAGTTGTAAGTTCCGTAAAACGCGATTGGGTAGCATTTAAGTGTTTAGCAGAGTTTTTGGTGAAATATAGAAAACCAACTGAAATCCCTCGGAAAGTCGATGAGATGAACGATGAAATTAATGAAATTAATGATAGCGATGAATATGAAGATGGTTCTTCGATTTTATCGATCGGAGACGTAAAAAACAATAGAATAGCATTAGCTATTGAAGCTCTTTGGAATGAAATGGAAATATTACATGACTGGCATAGCTTAGCCGAATATCTTTCCAAAGATCATTCTTTGACAAATAGTTCTGGCGCTTCAAAAGATTCTCAAGAAGGGGACAATCATATGGATGCTATTGAAGATTGTTATAGACTTAGTGAACGCGAAGAATCTGTGTTAGTTCAAGTTCTTGTCGCATGTCTCAAATTAATTCTTACTGATCCATTAAATAGAGACAAGAAAAAGGTTAATATCTGAATTAAAATTGGTTTACAACGAAATCTTCACACTAACTCCTAATTTAAATTTCAGACTGAAGTGCAAATCGAAGAAATACGTGATGAAGTTTCAAGAACAATGGTACATACTTTACCTCGACTCTTGACAAAATATGCTCCTGACGCAGGTAAGATAGCGGAAGTTTTGCAAATCCCACCGTTAATGAATCTGCAAGTATATTCAGAATTGCGCATGCTAAAGGTATAGTACTTAAAGGTTGTCCGAGCAATTTATGTTATATGTAAAAAAAAAAAAATTTTTTTTTTTAAGCGAGATTTTTGTCAATAGGCCTACGAGTTACTTATCGAAGATGTCAAGAAACTTTTCTTGAAACACACTCATCCGTTAGTTCTTACTCATGCTGTTAGAACTTTCTCACATATGGAAACATATGAAAGCTTTGCCTCAACTACTGAAGCTAACCTGGGAGAATTGCAAGAGGAGGTTATTCAAACATTTATAAAAGAATGCGATAATAAGGTAATTTCATTTTTCTTAAATATATTGTTACGGATATCAACTCATCTCAATTTTTTTTTTGGCATTCTAAAGGAATTGTTGACAATGGAATTGACTTGTGATCAAGTTCATTCATTAGGAGTAGCTTTAACTAGATTTGAGACATTAATCGGCTATAAGTGTATAATTGATGTTGTTGAAGAGTGTGATGATAATCGCAAAGATATATATTCTTGTTTTATTGAATTGATTCGAAGAGGTTTATTGAATAACGTGGAAGAACAACAGGTAAGTTGTTTTCTTTGTGATCCTAAAATTATATTTTAAATAATGTGAATGTATTGATTGTATTATTACTCTTTTAGATGGTCTGTTCGGCGATTAGCTGCATTTGGAATTATTTACTTTGGAAAGCTAATGAAATTCTGATGCCCAAAAATCAACCAGCTTCAGATATATCGCCTGATAAAATGAATGACTTAATTGTTAGAAGAGACCAGATAGTCCAAACTTTGTTTGAAGTGGGAGTTTCGATTTCTTCAGAGGCACCTTTGAAAGTTAAAACAGCTGTAATATATATTTATTGTTCATCTTATTTTAACAAATCATTTTATAATATTAACCGTTTTTAATGATTAAATTGTAATTAGGCATTCTCAACTCTTGGTAATATATATTGGCTATTTTCGAGTGATATTTTTTATTCCAGTAGTCATCGGCCTAGTCTTTCCAAACTGAGGCTTTCTTGTCACACAGAATTACAAGAAAGAATTGAACAATTTGTTACTGAGGAAATAGGGAATTTTAGGAATACAGTATTGTCAATAAGATCAAGGTTCGAGATTGAAACAAAGTCGAAGCTAGAAGACAAAGCGTTGAAAATGCTAGAAGCCGCATTAAATAAAAGGTTAGAAACGAAAGTACAAACAGAAAATGAAAGATTTAAAAGAAGGTTAGAAGAGATCCAGAACAAAGATGATCGAACAGAACAAGAATCCGAAAAACTTAAAGAATATGAAAAACTCATGTTGCAAGTTAATGAAACGCTTAAACAAGAATACGATAATTTTAAAGAACAAGAATATGAGAGACTTAAAAAACGTACGTTATCTTTAATATCGTTTATTCAACAAATATTACAATTAACAAATCAACGCAAGCTAAATCCTTTACGTTATAAACATAGTAATGAAAAATATGGAGATTTTTGTTGATCCTGAAGAAAAACAACAAATTTTGGACATTATCGGAACTCTGTCACGAGGAGTTAGGGGTGGTTGGTTTCAGGAATCGCGTGTCGCTATTGTAATGTGCCAACTGGGAACTCTTATTAGTGATCTTGACAACTTAATTAAAAAACTAATACAAGATTTTAAGGATCTTGTACTAGGAGGCGAAGCGAAATCATTCGCGAACATATGCATCTCATCGTTGAAAAAGGTATTCATGCAAAGTTTATTAATACTTCATTATTTTTTTTTTTACAATCTTTTAATGCTCAATTAAATTTAGTCACATGAACTTTATGTGGAAGGACATGTTGATACAATGAATGGAACAACGTCACTTGTTCGTCTTTGCACAAATGCTTTGCAATTACGAGAGACCATTGACAAAACGACACGTAAGATTGTGGACTATTTTGTCGATTTACATCGTACAGGAATTTTATATACTATCTCAATAATAACGAAATTCAAAGTACTTGATAAAAGTGAGGAAGTTATGAAGGCAATTAAATTTTTCAAAATTTTAAGCATGTTGGTAGGAGGAATGAAGGTGAAAGATGCACAACAAATGTAAGTCGTACGGCATGTAGTCTACGATTTAGTACTGTAATCCTTACTTCCGTTTTAAATTTTAGATATTCAATTCTTCAACAAGAAATGAATACCCATGAAATCCACCCATCAGAACTGGATAAACAATGGGAACCTTACTATTTGTATGTTCAGAAGCTTAACAACATAATGACGAAAGGAGGGGTCAGAATAGGTATAAAATATCATAGAAATGAAAAATTATTAGGTGGTTCTTATTAATTTATTTATTCTTCTATCCAAGTAGATAACTCCACTGGTGATCCAAATAAAAGACGATCTGTCAACAATACTAAAAAACGAAATGCGAAACATGATCACATTGATTCGAACTCAGAGAACCAAGAAAATTATGAAGGGATCATTACTTCTACGAAAGAACGTATCGCGATGTCTTCATTCGGTGTTGAAGATACGAATAATTCTTTAGTCGACAGCAATGAAAAATTGACAGGTAATAAACGGTCTGCACCGATTGATGATGATGATGAGAACTTGAGGTCTCCAAAGAAAAGAAAACCAACAAATAACAGAAGACGACATGATAAGGATGAAGAGGAGGTCAGTAATGGAGAAGGAAATGAACTATCAGATAGCGGTGAAAGTTTTCAAAGTCTTGCTGATGTTCGTACCAAGAAGAAAATACGACGATAAAAAAAAATGATTTTGAAACTAATTATAAATTTAATAGTATAATAATTTTTAGCAAAATCATTTTTGTAAATAAAAAAAATTTAATAATAATAATTAAAATTAACCATCTTATTTTACACAACGTTGTATTTTGGGGAGAAGGAATAATAAACAATTCACTAACACGGCAAATTTCTGCCGGCAAACTTTGAGCTCAAAGAATCAAAGGATATTTATTAGTTATTTTAATTTGTTGCAATACAAACTTATTAAAAAGTTGTTGATATTGTCTTTCTTAGGCACCGTAGCCAAACTTTTCTTCATAACCAGGAACACTCCACTGTCCTTTTTTAACCATCTTTTCTACAATATCATTGATTTCAGGTTTAGCCTTAACTATTTCTTCAATCTACAAAGCAAAATAATTTAAGTAATCGTAATTTGTAAAAAATAAAATTATAAAGAATAAATAAATAACACACAGTAATGTTTTCAAATGGTCTTGTTTTTTCAATATTATTTAATGTATTATGCAAATCTCTCAATTCTGTATCAACCCTAGCTGCCGTCTTTTTCGCATTTTCAATCTAAAAAAAATTTTTTTTAAAAAAAAAAAAAGTTTAAATTATACAATCCACTATTCCCTTACCGCCTTTGTCTCAACGGTTTCAACAGCTCTCATTTGCGCTGTAAGATCAACTTTTGCAGGTTTAAAAGCTCTTAAAGCATTTTCAGCTTCATTTACGATACTTTTATTCTTCAAGAGCTTTCTATAATGTTCAAAGTCAATGTCAGTTTTTTGTTCTTTCAAAGCTGAAACTACCCTTCTTGCCTCATCATTACGCTTACGAAAGGCTTGAAGTGCAGCTACTGTTTCTTTCTTTAACCCTAAAGAGACTGTAAGTTTTGACCAATCGATCGCAGCTGCAGCACGAGTTGAAGAGGCCATATTCAAAGCTTTTGCGCAGAAAAATTTAACAAATGATTATCTATTCCTTAAGTTACACCTGCTACTTAAATAGCAAATTTCAGCTAATTAAAAAAGGACGAGCCTGAAGTATTCAATTGTAAAAAATTGCAGATAACAATGTCTAAAGATCCTATAGAAATTGCCTCTATGAAAATGAAGCGGCTTGTAGAAGAGGCTTCTCAAGTCAGATACATTCCCGGAGGTGCTCTAAAAATTTATTTTCGTTCGGCAAACACGTTGTTGCGACAGGTAAATCTTTTTAAATGCTTTCTTTTTCTAAAAAAGACTCGGAATTTAGCAAATTAAGTTCGTTATAGTCGAGGCTTTACATGAAAGAGAATGACTTAGTGAACGCTTATAAATTCTATATGAGATATGCCACGTAAGTAATAAAGCCTTACTTTAAAACTTGTTAAATAACTGTTGAAATTTAACTTTTCGTGAAATAGTTTGGCCATTGAGAAGCTGCCGAGTCATCCAGACTATAAAAAATCAGAATATAAGGCCGGGCGAAATGAATTACTTAAAGTAAAACATCTATAATGGATTTTCTCATCCGATCTTTAAATCAAGCACCTGATTTAGGACTTTTTTTTTTCCATTTAGAATACAAAAGAGGTACTTAATGAAATCGCGGCTTTGAAACCTATATTAGAAGAGCGTTTTAGGCAAATAGCTGAGAAGGAAATTGCTGAAGATGAAGCTCGGTATCGGTCCATGCAAAAGCCTGAAAACTCACCTCGCCCGCTACCTCCATCGCAACAAACTTACGTCCCTTATGAAAACTGGAATTTGGCTGAGCAGTTGAAAGACTTACCGTCAAATAAATTAATTCTCAATAATAACTCGTATGTAAAAATTTTTTTATTTATACTTTTTATACTTTCACTATTATTTATACTTCGATCCTTTTTCAATAAAGTGTACATGAAGAACAGTCTTATCGTTCGGTAAATGTGTTAATTTATGTTATTTTTATACTCTTTACACGAAACTTACCTCCTAAATACTCCTTGTAGGTAGAATATCCTGGAATCTCAATGCGAAATCAAAGCGATGGGTATTTAGTAATTAAATTAATGGGTATTAGTTTCATTTTTATGTAAATAACTTATATCATAATTCGTTAACAACTTATAGATATACTTATCCACCTATGGAAATACCAGCTATTGGAATATCTACACCTACACATATTGCATATCCACCAGAATTGCCTCCTAAAGTGAAATATGAACCCCCACAACTTCCACCAAAACCAAATGAATATATGTCAACAGCTTACAATTCGACAATTCCATATAATATTCCTAACATTGATTCTATTCATAAAATTGAACCAGGTTTTTACTTTGCTTCTGCTACTAGGATTATAATTTACAGTTAACACCCCTTAAGTGCACGAATTATGTAAATTCTCTTCAAGCTTAACTTATTAATTATTTTACTCTATAAATAAACACCCTCACATTCGACTATTTTTTTTTTTTACTATGGTACAAAGGAGTGCACTTAAGGAGATGTTACTGTATGTAATTTAAGAATTATCATACAAAAATTTTATACAATTTCTATTTAAATTTTCAGAATTTGCCGCTTTCACCGAGGGCGGTGAAGGTCTTCGAAAAGTACGTCTTTCAAGTAATATATATGAAAACTTTACTAGAATTGCTGCCAAAAACACTTTAAAAAATCTAGAAACGTGTGGGGTTCTGTTTGGAAGCTTAGTATGTTACTATTTGTTTTTTAATATTATCTTGAGCTTTTATTAACGATATCGTAAAAATGTCTTCTTCAGGCAAGAAATGTATTTTCTATTAGTACATTAATTATTCCTAAGCAAACCGCTACTTCAGATACATGTACTATGACGAATGAAGAAGAATTAATAGATTATGCTGAAGAAAGAGGTTTAATAATGTTAGGGTGGATACATGTAAATAATTTTTTTTTATTTGATTTATCCTTACGTGACAAAGAATTCTTAAGATATTATTTGAATCAAATTTTAGACACATCCATCACAAACTTGTTTTATGAGTTCGATGGATTTGCATACACACTCTTCATATCAAGTTATATCTCCAGAAGCAATCGCTATTGTGTGTGCACCGAGGCATCATCCAAAGTAAATTTTTTAATTTTGTTCTTTTAAATTTGAATTAATAATCATTATCATCATTATAATTTTTCTTTATATAGCTTTGGGATTTTTCGTCTAACTAATCCACCAGGACTACAGACTATTCTCCAATGCACAGAAAGAGGATTTCATCCTCATAATTCTGATTTACCTATTGACAAAGTTTGTTGAATTCATTATTTAAGTTTTTTTAAAATATATATTATTGTATAATAAAAATGTATAATTTTTTGTAGAATATTGTGGACCAAGGTCATGTTATTTTAGAGAAAAATATGGAACTTAATGTGATTGATTTACGATAATTATAGAAAACAAGCATAAGGTAATGCACAAGTTCAAAATTCAGATACATGCTGTTTTTATAATTAATATTCTCCTGTGATTTCAGAAGAATTGTATTCTTTTTTCATAATGTATATAATTTTGGCATAGATTCTGGTTTTGTGGATTGTAAAGCATTTCATTTTTTAATGAGGTTAACAAATGCATATTTTCTGAAAAATTAATATTTAGATCATTAGAATTCAGAAATACTAGAGTATTTTAATTTATAAATATAAATTTCAAATGATATTAATATAAAGTTTTTAATACAAATATATAAATAACCTTTTTAAAATATTATTTATATTATTACTTTTTTAAAAAAATTCAAGGATTGTATAATAACTTTTATTGTTAAATATCTTATAAATCAAAATATATGGAAACAATATAGCAAAACCTATTTAATGGCCAGTACTACTAAATATAATCTATAAATTTGTTATTAAAATTGTATTATAAAATTAATTTTAGTAAATAGATTTAATAAAATAATATGATGCAAATAGTCTAAAATTACCATTACTTTTTAATTAACCATCTCTTTTAATTATATAATTTTAAAAGTATAAAAATAATTAAAAAATAAATTATTTTAAATAAACTCTGTTAAATGATAATTTAAATTGCTATATAATAAAGCTTATTTTTATTATATAACTATTAATATGATGACATATAAAATTAAAATTAGAATATTTTATTAAATTTATGACAAATTTGACCATTATAATAAAGCAAGTCAAAATTATAATAAATTATATAATTCTGGCTAAAATTTTAAAAAATAAATATAACAAATATGATAAATTCAAAAATAATAATTTAAAAAATCATAATTATTCTAAATTTATAAATTTTATTGAAAATAATTAATTAATAATAATAAAATTATTTAATAATTACAAAAAAATAATATTAATCAGTAGAAATATAAAAATTAAAAGGAAATTTTTTGTACTATAATATCATAATATAAATTATTGATATAAGTCGAAGAATCAGTCATCAATAGGTAATCAACCAGTTTCCAATCAGTTACCAATCAGTCACATGACCAATTGGTAACTGATTTAACCCTATTTGACCTGTGACCGTTTGCCAAAAAATGCATAAGACAAAAAAAACTACTTTTAAATAAATAGTGAAACAATTAAACAGGTATAAGAATATTATATATACACATTTTTCATATTTTTTTAATTCTATCATATTTGTAAAGTCTACTGATTCTATAGAAGAAATTGGTTATGTATTTTTTTTACAATAGGGTGTAGTTTAAATCTTTCTTTGTTAGACTATGATATTACTTAAGAGAGTTAGAATATATTCTCAAATGTTATGTTCAAATTGCTAAATATATTTGAGCTTTTTTTTGTAATATTTATTTAACCTAAGGTTGCCTGCTGAAACTAAAAAGAAAATTCTGAAAGGTTTTAGTCAATCAAATCCATTCTGAAATTAAAGCTGAAACTATTCTTAATTTTAGCCAAAATTAAAAATTAGCCAAAATTACGGCATTAAGTCATGTAACATTATACAAATTTCCAAAAAGGAAATTTTGATTCCCAGTAAAATTGGAAAATTGTATTACACAATAAGGGAACTCTTACCACATCACCCTCAGACATATGTTTTAGGTAGTACAGATGACATCTGAGGGGTAGTGACAAATAGAGATCAGGCTAGTCAAAAAAAACTAAGTCGCTGAGATAAATATAAACAACACGAACGCTGACATTACGTATTCATGTGATATAAATGTCACCTGTGTAACTGAAGGTGATGTGGTAAGATTTACCACACAATAGTTACATGAGAACCCAAATAAGGAAATTTCTATATCAATCCTTTATTTGGCCAAAATTATAATATTAAAGCCAGCTTATAATTTCAGCCAAATTTTGGCATTTTGGTAATAATTTTGGCATTATAATTTCAGCAAATTTACTTTTAATTGCCTAAACTTTCAGCTACAAAAAAGTTTCGGCTTTGGTCTAAACTACCTAACCTTAAATTTTAACCCAAAAGAAAATGTTGTAAAATAAGACTAGATATTTTATGATATTTTCTGTCATCAATTACTTTGTCTGGAGTAGCATCAGTTATAGTAGCCAATATTTTTGTTTATAATATTATAGTTTTAAGAATTAATACTTTCAAATTTAAAAAGTTAACATTAAAAATATTATCATTTTTATTTTTTTTCAAAATCCTAAAGATTACCTGCTCTAACCATATTATTTTAAGGTTATGTATTAAATTTAAATTTTAAATATATTTTATAAAGAATATATTATATTAATCATAATTATTTTTTTGTTTATATTTTTTTAAATTTATTCTTTATGACTGGATTCTAATTAATGTAATAAATATAAAATCATTTTTGTGATGTAATTTATGAAATTACTATGATGTAGTTATGATATCAAATAAATACTTTGCTGAAATCTTCAAATCCGCCACAATATCTTAACGATACATTTTCAACATCTTCACGATAACATCACAATTTTTTTAAATGATATCGTGACGATATATTTATGATAATCTTAACGATACCTTTTCAACATCCTCGCGATATTTGAAATTTGATATCGTTCTGATATCATTCTGATATTATATCGATTTATAGTCTCGATGTCGTGATGATGTTGAAATGGAAATTGTGATGTTATCGTGAAGATGTTGAAAATGTATCGTTAAGATTATCATAAATATATCGTCACGATATCATTCAATATATTGTCACGATATCATTTAAAAATTAATATTATCGTGAAGTTGTTGAAAATGTATCGTTAGGATATTATAATTATGTCGTTATGGTATCATTAAGATCGCTAAATATTTTATTGAAATATCGTGACGACATTTAAACTGTATCAGGATGATAATGAAACGTAGTAGATACATTCAATAAATTAAATCAATTTTAATTGGTTTAAATTAATTTGTTTATTAATTAATTAATATATATATATTTTTTATAATGCAATTATGACAATTATGATGTTTTAATTGTTATTTAATTGTTAAATATTGCGAATTACGGTAATTAAAGGAAGAATATCCCTATCTCTGGATAGGATGACATAAAATAACGTGACGATATCAGTTCAACACTAATATTATATTGAAACTTGTTAAAAATGTTGAATTAGAGTGTCTGGATTATGGCGCAAGCTCTGCGAAATTAAAGTTACGATCGTACCTGATTAAATTAAGCCGAAACACTTGAACCTAAAAGAAACAGAAGAAACGTTATTATAACGTTCCTTACAAAAAAAAAAGAAAAAGAAAAGAAAAAAAGAAAATTCATATAACATTTCTTACAAAAAAAAAAAAAAAAAAAAAAAAAAAAAAAAAATATTAAGTTTCGCATCTCTCTCACCGGATGGTTAACATAAAACAACGTGACGATATCATTATGACACTAATATTATATTGAAACTTGTTAAAAATGTTGAATTGATGAACCTAAAAGAAACAGAAGAAACGTTATTATAACGTTCCTTACAAAAAAAAAAGAAAAGAAAAAAAGAAAATTCATATATTCTTACAAAAAAAAAAAAAAATATTAAGTTTCGCATCTCTCTCACCGGATGGTTAACATAAAACAACGTGACGATATCGTTATGACACTAATATTATCTTGAAACTTGTTTAAAATGTTGAATTGATAAGTTTCTGATTACGACGCAAGTTTCTGCGAAATTAAAGATACGGTCGTGCCTGGTAAATTACTTAGACATCTCTCTTTCCGAATGCTAATATAAAACAACGTGACGATATCATTATGACGCTAGAACAATCGCATTCCCAAGTATAAAAAAGAGGGGAAATAATACTATACCGAAACTTTCTTTGCGCACATTCCGAATTTCGTCTGAATTTCGTCACAAATATTATTATACACTACTATTAAAAAATTTTTCTTTTTTAAAAAAAAATAATAATAAATAGATAAATAAATAAAAAAATACATCCCGAATTTCTGTTATATTGTTAAAAAATATTTCTAAACAATATTTGCACAGCGAGAGCTAAAATTTGTAAAACAATTAATATTATTATAAATAACTTTTTGTTTCGTACCTGTCAAGGTGTCGAATAAACTATTTTTCAATGTTGAGATTACGCCGGAATAAAAAATAGACGCGTATATGATTGTTAATATTATTAAGAAATATTTTAAATAGACTGACAATATTAAAATGTAAGTTATTACAGTAAAATGTAGAGAATGGAGTAGAAATAACCGTCGTGCGAATGTTTTAACAAACAAACAATGATTTTGATTGGATAATCAATACAAAGTCACGTTATCACGTGATAAGTAATGGACCGGTCACGATACCATAACGATATCAAAACGATATTGTTGCATTTATTTAATAAAAAAAAGATACTGTATCATTTTGATATTGTTAAAACAATAATGAATTTAATGAGTAAACGTAGTATAAACTTATATTTATATTGTAAATTTATTAACATAATATTACTAATAAAGCTATATAGCCGTAAAATAATAATTATTTTTTATCCACAAATCAATTTTCGTATCATAGACAAAGTGAACTTTCTGTACGTGGTCAATTATTGATATCGGGAAGATTCTTCTCCAGCGAATGTCTTGGCTTGTCTGAATGCGAAAAAGAGGACATTTTAATACGTTGTGAATTCTGTTAATATTGTCAAACCAATCAATTGTAATAAAGGCATAATATTTATCATCATTGCCTTTGTATTTGAAGATCCCTTTTATAATCGCATAACATTCACCACTGTCTTCCTCGTGTATTGTTACGATGTCACCAATATGAAGATGTACTTTGGAAAAGACGCCATCGCTTTCTTCCATAGTGTATGTCGCCAATTCATACCAGCCCATTTGAGAATATATAAGAGCTGACTTTTGTCCAATGTCCATAAATGAAAGAAGCAGCTCAGATTTGAAATTTGGCAAATTTTTCATGATATTTTTACGATCCTGACGGGACAAGCTCCTCTTTAAGATAATATTTGTAATAAAATCCACTGGAGATGAAATCGCTATATAAATAAAATTACGTTAATAATTGCGGAAATATTATTATTATAAAATTGTAATACAAACCTTCTTCATTTTCTTCCGGTTCTTGTTCATTTGATACCTTGTCTTCAGTAATATACCAATTAGTCAATAAATTTCTAAAATTTGAGGACATAGTAGCGAAACCTCTACAAGGTTGTGATAATCTTTGATCTGCGCCTCCATCTACTAAATGACGAATTGCAAAGAGCGTAGTATACCGCTTTAACAAGTCTAGCTCGACATTCTTGCAATTTGTTCGTGGTACCATTGCTTTAAAGATCCGATGCACCATCTCTTTGATACCAACTTGAGTGTTTATAAGAGTACCATAAGTCCTTGCATGCACCAGCAAGTGGATATTGATATGCAGGTTTGGTAAGTTAGCAAATTCAGGGAAAACCTAAAGCCACATTATTAAATAATATTTTATATATTGATAAATAAAAAATAAAAAATTATATAAGAATTATGAATAATTGTACCTTTGGAAGAATTTTCATTTCTTCTTCAAGGCATTTTTGTAATTCGTCATACGAATCTAATGTAAACTTGCTTTCAAAAACCATCCTCATTGTTTTTGCTACATATACCCAACAAGCAATTATTACATTTTTCGCCATGTTAATGCGTGATTCTTGAATTCGTCGCAGAATGCTTCTGGATTCATTTTCCTTTAAGCTTGATGTTTCTAAAAAACTATTAAGTATAAAAGGCATTATCATAGCGAGCCTAAGATAGTCAGACATCATGAAACTAGCATTGTGACTAATTGGATTTGGCAAACGAGACCATTTTTTTGGTTTCTCAAAGTTCTTCCAGGCTTTGATAAACTCGTCCTCTCCTTTTTGTGAAAATAATTCGCACCTGTGGAAATCAAAAAGCTTTATTAAAAGATTTTGTTCGTTACATATCTAGCTAAAGTTAATTAAATTCAAAGATCATACGTTAATTTAAGAAGTCGTCCAATCTTCCCAGCAGTTGCATGATATACATCTTGAGGTGTCTGTAGATGCCTTTCTCTTAGCAGCCTATCCAAAATGCTAGGCCTTGTTCTTAGTCCAAACTCAGTACAAAGTCGTCTTTGCCTTGTGGTAGCAGGTTCGTTAAATATCTCTTTAAATTGATCGTCAGTGATGTGATGATATCTTGATGTTGCTGGTACATCCTGAGAGAAGTTGGTAAGTGATTCTCGAGAGGCTGTACAAGTGCGGCAACCTTTATTGGCATTATGTCGTAATACACCACACATGTCATTCCCTTGTGGTAAATCAGCAGTTACGACACCTAAACTGGCTATCACCCAAGCATCTTGGCCATTCACTTCCATTAATTTTCCTTGTTCGAATTCTTTCATTTCAGAAATAAATGGCAACATGAATTCATTGAAATTACCACCGAAAGGAACAAACCCGAGAACAAAGTGATTTTTGAGCAACTTTCTTTGACGGGCAGGCATATTTCCAAACTGCACATAAACACCTCCTAACGAATGATAAACATTCCTAAATGTTCCAAAATCATCGTAGTATATGTCCAAAAACAGCTTATAAACCGGAATTGTTGGAGATGGTGGCTGCCTTATGGAAATATATTCTGAAGGATGTTGATAAGAGAACGTTGCATCACGAATGTGCCAGTGTGTATGATGTTTATAAAGTATTTCGGTAATTCGTAGTGTATCTGCAGCAACCTTTTCTGAAATTTGTGATGTTGTTATTGTCAAGAATGGTTTATCTTGTAACCAAACTTCTCCGAAAAGAGAGCGATTTTGTCTTAATTCTCCCTTAAAAGTTCCAGGCAAGTCACTATAATCTAGAACTTTTTGGATTCTCAGCCGATACTGTTGGTTCTCTTCATTTAATAATATCGCTCTCAATCTGCCAAGTTTTCGCTCATTGTCGTAATAGTAAACAAAATCGCCGCATTGGTATATCTCTATTATATACATATGAAAAAAGTGTTAGTCTCTTGTACTTTATTGCTTCGCCTCTCTACCATCAGCTTGCATTTAATAAATAATTACCCCCTGATATCATTAATTGTTCTTAACCGAAAAGAGGTGACTCTGCCCATAAGGTACCATACCAGTACTCGGATTTTGTTTTTGAATCGACACCAGCACCAAAATACATTTCCTTTAATAGTGATGGGTTGTTAAGAACATTCCAAATGATATCACTTATTGAAAGTTGATATGCCATCTTTGAATCCTTTAAAGTTGATGGTGTTTTTTTTGATGAAATTGAGATAGATTTTGCTGATATTGAGGGAAGAGGAAGACGCTCCCTCCATGCTCGAAATCTCCGAATATTCTTTACAATATGATCTCTATTAAATTCTGGTCTCATGATAATGTCAACAAGATCTTCATATGCATTTGTTGAAATATTATGCTTATAAATCCAACAAAATAAGGCAGCAGTAGTTAAATTTTGAAAATATGGAGCAAAATCACCATCATAAGATGGTAACTTATCTTTAGCCAATGCTTCATCAACGAATAGCTTTTCTTCTGAGATATCAGAATCATGTCTTTCTTCATTATCTGACGACATTGTTTCATATTCTTCATCACTTTCTAAGGACATTATATAATCGCTTTCTGTTTCATTCTCTGATGATGTTGAAATCATGTTGGTATCACCTTCTTCATTATTGCTTCGTTGTTCTAAATCATCATCATTATCGTTTCGTTGTTCTAAATGATCATTATCACTTCGTTGTTCTAAATGATCATCATTATTTCGTTGTTCTAAATCATCACCATTATCGCTTCGCTATTCTATATGATCATCATCGCTTCGTTGTTCTAAATCATCACCATTATCGCTTCGCTGTTCTATATGATCATCATCGCTTCGTTGTTCTAAATCATCACCATTATCGCTTCGCTGTTCTATATGATCATCATCGCTTCGTTGTTCTAAATCATCACCATTATCGCTTCGCTGTTCTATATGATCATCATCGCTTCGTTGTTCTAAATCATCATCTCCATCGCCATATTCATTATACTCTTCACCGCTAATATTATCATCTTCAAAATCTTTTTGTACCATTTTTTCATTGTCATCATTATCCGATAATAAAAATCTGTTGGGCAACCTTCTAAAATTATTACAGATACGAAAAGGTAATGTAGCAATATTCGCTTTTCGAGGTTTATTTCGTAACATGGCTATGATAATAATTATAATAAGGAATAATAAAATGAGTAAATTTAAAAATGTCCATGCGCGTTTGTGTATTTAATTCATTAACTGCTTTTATAATATTTTTAATTGGAAATCATAGTATCGCGACCGCAGCACATAAACGGAAATTTTGGGTTAACAAATTTCTCATTAACGGAAATTTTGGGCAATGATCTGGTTACATGTAAAGAAATTTGTATGAAATCGTGACCGCAGGACATAAACGGAAATTTATAAACAGAAATTTATATTGAAATTTCGAGAAAAAAAAATTGTCAATGGTTACATTAGTTCTTGGATCACAGTACATTAATGGAAATCTTGGGGAAAATGATCTAAAATTGACGTGTTAACAACAGTTACATGCAAAGAAATTTTGTATGAATATCGTGCGTGACTGCAGAACATAAACGGAAATTTAGATTACTAATTTCTTAAATTTTGGGAAAATCGACATGCAAAGAAATTTTGTATGAATATTGTGACCGCGGGACATAAATGGAAATTTGAATTGATCGGAAATTTTCTTAATGGCTACATTGGTTCTTTACTTACAATGCATTAACGAAGTTTTGAGGCAATGATCTGAAGAGTTGACTTCTTTAACGGTTATATGTAAAGGAATTTATATGAATATTGTGACCGCAGGACATAAGCGGAAATTTAGATCATTGAATTTTGGGATAATTGATCAGAAAAAAAATTCGTTAATAGTTAGTTACATTAACTAATGAATTATATAATGAACAACATCGTAACTATAGAAATTTGGGTTAACAAAGCTCTTGAATTTAGGATTGATGTTTTGACGATTACATGTAAAGAAATTTATATAGGCTGCTGGACATAACGGAAATTGGTTAACAAAGCTTTTCTGAAAAATTGACATTACATTTTAAGAATATCGTGATCGCAGCACATTTAGACAAGACAAATGATCAGAAAAAAATTGTTAGCAATTCGTGTTCCAGTTTATATGAAATTTTGATTTTTATGATTTTTAAATTATTACAATCAATTATTATGATAAAATCACTAGTTGTGAGCTTTACGGATATATACAATTATAAAATTACATAAGATTTATTTTTTTATTGAAATAAATTGAAAAGAAGGTGGATATAATATTAATGAGATATTAATTTCATATAATGGCAATATCAATTCTAACAAATAATTTTAAAGTGTTAAATATTTCAAATTATCACAAAATATTAAAGAATCAAATGATCATACTTTTTTCACCATCCGAGCCCAGTCTCCCATGGTCTTCGCTCGGTTGTTACGAGACGGACGTTTCCGTTTCTTTTTAATGTTGGTCTGGAGAAGATCGTTCGATCGGGTTTGTTCTTTTATTAGATCGTCTAGCGAGATCAATATCATATTATCTATATATGAAAGAAACTATTTGAATATTATCATACGTTATTTAATGAATTAATATACCAGGTATTTTTTTTTATACCTGTTTCTTCTCTACTAGGTTTGGGAGAGGACATTTTCTTTCTATCTTTTTTTATTAGAAATCTAAAAACTCTGATCTGAGATGTGGTATTTTTATATGTAACTGATAAGATATGGACAGTCAAACTTTAAAAAAATATCAATTGAATTCTTTGGGAAAAAAGCACAAAGTAATTTTTTTATAATATTACGACTGTGATATCATGACTGCACTATATAAAAGGGAAATTGGGTCAACAACTTGAAAAGTTTTTTTTAAAACTTCATTACATAATTCCGAGATAGAGAACTAATGTAACAAATTCTGTCAATGCGCTGCAGATAAAAATCAATGTAACCATTAACAATTTTTTTTTCCTGATCAATTATTGATCTAAATTTCCATTTATTTATCGCGACCAGATATTCATGTCAAATTTTTCAGATCATTACCCTAGATTTCCACCAATGTGCTGCAGATAAAGATCTTTTGCAGATAAGAATCAACAGAACTGTTGACAAAATTTTTTTCCGATCAATTTTTTGATCTAAATTTCTGTTCATGTCCTGCGATCAACCTTACATGTAACCGCAATTTTTCCATTTCCCAAAATTTCATCAATTTACTTTACATTGCACTAATATTGCACTGTTAAATATTTAATATAATATTTTTCTATTAAGATTAAAGAATAGTTAATAATTTATTATCAATCCTAAATTATTAAAATAAATATATAATATATTAAACTTATGAAAAATGTACTCTATTTTAAGTATTAGGACAGCATAATATAGTACGTACAGTATAATTCTTCAACCCTGATTATGTAACCATTAACAAATTTTTCTCCTGATCAATTATCCCGAAAATCCGTTTATGTCCTGCGATCACGATATTCACGTCAAATTTTTCAGATTACCCCTGAATTCTATCAATGCGCTGGCAGATAAAAAATCAATGTAATCATTAACAATTTTTTTCCGGTCAATTATTGATCTAAATTTCTATTTATTTATTGTGACCACGATATTCATGGCCAAATTTTTCAGATCATTACCCTAGATTCCACAAATGTGCTGCAGATAAAGATCTTTTGCAGATAAAGAATCAACAGAACTGTTGACAAAATTTTTTTCTGATCAATTTGTTGATCTAAATTTCTGTTCATGTCTTGCGATCACCTTACATGTAACTGCAATTTTTCCATTTCCCAAAATTTCATCAATTTACTGTATACATTGCACTAATATTGTACTGTTAAATATTTAATATAATATTTTTTCTATTAAGATTAAAAGAATAGTTAATAATTTATTATCAATCCTAATTATTAAAATAAATATATAATATATTAAACATATGAAAAAATGTACTCTATTTAAGTATTAGGACAGCATAGTAATATAGTACGTACAGTATAATTCTTCAACCCTGATTATGTAAACATTAACAAATTTTTCTCCTGATCAATTATCCCGAAAATCCGTTTATGTCTTGCGATCAACGATATTCATGTCAAATTTTTCAGATTACCCCTGAATTCTATCAATGCGCTGCAGATAAAAAATCAATGTAACCATTAATAATTTTTCCGATCAATTAATTGATCTAAATTTCTATTTATTTATGCGACCCACGATATTCATGTCAAATTTTTCAGATCATTACCCTAGATTCCACCAATGTGCTGCAAATAAAGATCTTTTGCAGATAAAGAATCAACAGAACTGTTGACAAAAATTTTTCCGACCAATTTTTTGATCTAAATTTCTATTTATGTCCTGCGATCACCTTACATGTAACCGCAATTTTTCCATTGCCCAAAATTTCATCAATGTACTGTAAACATTGCATTAATATTGCACTGTTAAATATTTAATATAATATTTTTTCTATTTAGATTAGATTAAAAGAACAATCCTAATTATTAAAATAAATATATAATATATTAAACATATTGAAAAAATGTACTCTATTTAAGTATTAGGACAGCATAAATAGTACGTACAGTATAATTCTTCAACCCTGATTATGTAACCATTAACAAATTTTTCTCCTGATCAATTATCCCGAAAATCCTTTATGTCCTGCGATCACGATATTCATAAAGTTTCTTTACTTGTACCGTTAATATTTGCTCGAAATTACCATTAATGTTCTGTGGACAAGAGCTAA